>DWKW01001466.1:0-12647 GCA_018250115.1 Doberes anticus | reverse complement strand
TACAGTGGCGTCGCCAATGCAGACGAGTCTTCTACATAAGACTGTCACCATAGATCATACTTAGTATTGATGTTTACGTTTTAAAATTATATAAACAGTGTACGGCGTAACAACTGACAAAGTACATATGTTTTTGTACGTACACCCAGTTATGAAATTGATCGTGACCAGTATGAAATTGTTCGTTATATATGCAAGAGTGACTATTTTATAAGATAGGTACAGCAGTGGAACATCAGAAATCTAAACTCAAACAGAATTTTTCTTAGTATTGGCGTTTTAAAATTTCACTAATAACTTAAGACTTAACGACTTAAGTATATCTTTGTACATAGATCCAGTTCCGGGTTAATGTACAAAATTATTGGTGCTCTGCAACCGGTTTTATCTAACAATACGTTATAATGGTCTTACACCTTTTTTTATTCTAATGTCATATGCTGGAGGCCATGCGGCTTCACCGAGTTATTTGTGGGGAACCCTAAGGGCTCGCCCAGACATGTGTGAGTGGGGGAGAGGGTCTTACACCGATCGGCCTTATGTATGTGTATGGTTACATTTTGCAGACTTTAAATTTACAAAGTTTTTTTTAAAGGGCATACATTCAGGGTTATAATATTTTAAAGGTCTGATAAAGAACTTCGGAGATATAGGACGATTGATGAGCCAGTTAAACACTAAAAATAATGTTCTAAAAGTACGATATTTCTGATACGTATTTCGTTAATTTGATCGTACATGAAAGGGTTATTTGAAAAATCGGCAGGCTGTGCTAAGTTTAGGCACCCCCATCCTACCTTGAATTAGTTAGTTTAAATGGCAGCCGGCGCGATGTACGATCCTAAAAAAGGCATACTCTTTTTACTCGCACCTCATTTTACAATTTAGATTCTTGGAAGTGATTTTGAGATGGACTATCATGGCTCTAAAGGTATTTAAAAACACTTAAAGTATATTCACAGGGGCCAAACGGGGCCTCCTCTCAGAAATGAAGGTTTACTTAATTGAATAATATAATATTAGTATACCCAAAACGAGTAAAATATAGCGTTGCAATATTTATGTTGTAAATTCTTTTATTTGCACAAATACATATGTATAATATTTGTCTTTTTTTTTTGACCAACCATTAATATCTATTATTAAACGGGCCGAGATTTGGCAGCCAATGAACAGGATATTAAGAATGCGCCTCGGTAACTTTGAACATGACGTCCTACATAATAAATATCCTAGAGTGCCGGCGTAAGGGCAGTGCACACTTGTTCAGACTTCATGTTGCACAGATTAAATGCAATCTTTCGGTAGTCATTAATATACGAACTTATTAAAACAACGCCAAATGCAGCACCAGTCGGAAAGGTAAAAGGTAAGTAACATTTTTTTTAATGCGATTGATCAAGAAATATGTACATACATACATATAAGCATTATATATCTACATCATCATCAAACCATTATTGTCTAACTGCTAAGCACGGGTTGTCTCTCAGAGATATGATCATAGATCACCAAGCTGGCCAAGTGCGGAATGGAGGATTGGCAGGCGTGCAGGTTTCCTCACGATATTCTACCCGTCGTTACCCCTGATGACTAAATTGGAATGCCTCCCGGTCAGTTTATTTTGCCTAAAAACAAACTTCAAACCGATACACAGCAATGTCCAAATTTTTACCATTAATTTGATTTTTGATGATTTCTTGAAAACTTTGAGTTGGCGATGACGTCCGAGTCTTGCGACGAAGACTTGCTTGCGGCGACACCATAGCTACATGTATTTCTGCCGTAAAGCAGTAGTGGGAGCACTGCTCTGTTTTAGTTTGAAGTTTATTGTAAGGCAAAGTAAACCTCTCGTCTAGCATTCTAATTTAGTCCTCAAGAGTAACAACGCATCCACATGCGACCCTGAGGTCGATTGGTTTATCTGAATGGGACTTCCGTTTAAGTTAAGATTTAATGTGGATGTGACAATTGACTGGCAGGGACCATTTAACATTACGTGGTGTGCATTCAATGTTTGTTTTCAATTCAGTTAATAAAAAAAACATTTAAAAAAATCGTGATGTGATTGAGTGATAGCCTAGTGGTTAAGCATCTCGACCCCGCTATGTTGGGTCGAGGTTCAAATCCCGCCACACGAATCTGTTTCTCTATTCAATAATAATTTATAATTATTTTATTATATTTAACAATTATAATTAATAATTCAATAATAATTCTCAAATAATGTCGATAAATAACGTTTTCGAAATTATGTGCGTATTACGAATTCATTATCACTCGCTTAAAGAGTGTTCCTTCACACTTGACCAGCGTGGTGGACTAAGGCCTAAACTCTCTCATCTCTAAGTCCCGAGCCCAGCAGTGGGACAATAATGGGTTCATGACAAAAAAAAATCGTATCCGAGCTAACGTGTAGTCATCATGTATTCCTACCTTAGTCAACTACACGCAACAAGCAATATTACGTTGCCGAAGACGGCTGAGCACGTCGACATTATATAAGGATGAAAGCAACATCTGCAATGTATCACGTAAAATTACGTACCTGACACATTCGAGTGTCGGTTCATTATAATCTTTCTGGACTTTAACAAAATGTTAGATCACAATTCAGATACTCTGTTCATTAATGTATGTGTCATCTGTATGAATAAGCTATGGTCTATGGTGGTAGAGTTTTATGTCGAAGGCTCGCCTGCGGCGGCACCACCAGTGCACGTGCTTCTGCCGTAAAGCAGCAGTGGCCACTGCTGTGTTTTGGTTCGAAGAGTGTAGTTACGCAGACAACACTGGACAGGAGGCATTCCAACTTAGTCCTATGGCGTAGCAACGTATCCACATACTACCTCAGGTGGGACTTCCGTCTTAGTAAAGCAAATTACATCTTATCCATGTACCTAAATATGTATTAAAAGAGATAAGGAGGTTACAGTGCTCAAACGAATTAAATAGGTAATAATACACACACACAAACGTACACGCGGGCGTACACACACACCCTTTGCGCTCTAACACTCAACTCACTGAAACAAACTGCACGCACATACTGTTAACTTTCTTAGACAATGGATGCTATCTGTGTAATCCTGTTTTGGCTTTATTTCAGGTTTAACATATCATATAAAATACTGTACTTTTTAAAGTACCTAATAAATAAATAAAAACCCGTTTCTATCTCACTGCTTGATACGACTCTATGTGAAGAATTTAGGCCGTCTACCACGCTGGCCAAGTGCGGGTTGGGGAATTATAACCATGTCATTATCAAATTAACATTAAAATACTTATGTAGGTTTAGGCCGCAGTGCACCACACTACGCGGGAAAATTGGACCACGCGGAGATACTTTACATGCCTTTGAGAGCCTTATACATAAGTTTTAAGCAAGCCGGTTATCTCACGATGTTTTCCTTCATCGTAAAATCAGCTGATAATTAATTTCCAATACATAGAATCTCGATAACACATTTGCATTAAGCACAATTACATAAAATATACTTTTGAATAAAAAAACGCGGAATACTCTACTGTAGCATGTAAAAATTTCAGACTGTCATTAATTTCTAATCTTTTATATATAACTCACTTTTGTCCTCTTCTTTGTCCGTATGAATATAGAAGAACAATATATTTCTATATAAAGTTATAGGTGCTACAACCCTAATACATCTCATAAATCAGTAACTTAAAACTTAAATCGTTGGAAATCGCATCTCTAGATGTTACCCTCTCTAGATGTTACCCTCAATTTTCGTACAAAACAACTTTATGACGTTTCAAAGATTTCACTATTTACTTCCATACATACATTATTTTGATAAAAAATCCAGATAAATATGAAAAAAAATCTACCTTTCCTACGGACTTGGGTTTTACGAGAGAGAAATTTTACAAAGAACACTCGTTCGTTTGAAGCAGAAATCGAGCTATGCGGAATTTCTAGAGCGCTTGTTACGAGGCTTTGCGACCTTTAAAGGAACCTATCATTACAGTTCCTGCGCTTTGCTTATAGGGATACTCTCGGTGGATCCTGGGACCTCTGTACTACACAATGTAATAATTTTGCGCCTTTATTCTAGCAGTATAAGTGAACGTTTAATGCATTTTGAGACGATTGCATTGCACGATGGATTAGTAGCATAGTTTTAGATGAATGTCTCTTAAATAAAAGGATTCTATGACGGTCAATATCGAGCAGTGCTTGTTTAAATAAAACATGTTCTGAAACATTTGCGAATTGCGATAGCGATTTGCTGGGTAGCGTAGCATACATAGACTGACCAACCGCCGCATACAGGCGAAGAGTTACAGAAGATGGGACGACGCGTAATAACACAGATACACCCATTATCCACCATAATGACTCCTTCGGTGACATATAATGAATGTATCATACAAAATAGTTAATTCGTAAGCATTCAATTCCGTTTCGATTCTATTACGAGTCTCCGTCGATACTACAAGAGGCAGATCAGAGCAGAAACCTCAGTCCGTATCTTCGCGCCTACGCCGTTGTGTATATGGTTCTGTACTTGCCGAAGTTACTGTTGCTAAGTCGCTATAGCCCATGGACATCCACATCCAACATCAAAAGTTCTGAAGTATATTTGAGGTCGAACACGTCCTAGTGAGGACTATGCTGGAATGCAGCCTATCTATTGTGTTATACATTACCATGGCCCTTCAAAGTGAAAAACAGTTGTGCTTATACTGCTGCTTGTGCTGCATAAGACTCTACATTTTAATTTACCGCACAATTAGCAAATGCTCGTCCGTTTGATTTCACATTTTCGGTCTCAAACAATACAAGCGTGGCCTTTCGACGGTTGAAGCGCCGGAATGGTTGTCCCTTAGGCGTGGAACAAGGACGGACTCCGTAATTAAACGAGCAAACGTCGTTAATCGACTTCAAAGTCGATGTAGCTTTAATCGTAGCTATATCAATTAAATAACGATACGGCACGTGAGGTAACACAGAAACATAAAAATGCTCATGATGAGCACTTATCAGCCTTAACAGAAACCTATCTATTAACCGACCATGTTGACGTACGCTGTGCCATTGTTGTCGATTCGCAAAGACCACAGAATTTCGATATTATTCGAAATGTTTCCAACGTTATATATCGATGAACTTAGCTGTCTATGCACGACCTATTAAATCACAAACTTTTAAACGAAAAGCTTCAACTTACTTTGACTGCGAGAATGCACTTTGAATAATTTTTATTGGTAGGTACCAGGCGATAATAAATTACCGGAGCTTACTACAAAATGTATGCAGGCTTGTAAGCGCCTTAAATTTATACAAAGTTTATGGTTTTGCAACAAATCATGTTCGTGACATTATTTGCAAGGTGAAATAAGTGAGCTAGTTAATAAAAATTACTGGCAAAATGTAAATCCTATATACTTATACTTATTTACTCACTTTTATTCATATAAAAAGTGATAGCCTAGTGGTTTTAAATCAGCCAATATAAAACTATACTTTTTGGAAGTTACGAGTACATATGTTTAAGAAGATAATTGTCACTTGCGTTAATGGTGGAGGAAAACAACGTGAGGAAACCTGCATTTTTGTTTTATTCAAACAGAATAACAAACGAGTTAAATTAAAGTTAAATTAAAATGACGGTGATTGATGACGGTAAAGTCTTATGTCGAACGCTTGCTTGCGGCGGCACCACTGAAAAACCTATTTCTGCCGTAAAACAACATTGTGAGCACTGCTGTGTTTCGGTTCGGTGTGGTTAGGCAGAATGCAATGAACTAGGAATTCCGATCTATTTGAGGCATTATGCTCATGTACATAGACTGCAGTGACTACCTCGCATCAAATGGCATAAAGGCTCGTTTGTTACTCATTTAAAAAAAAAAAAAAAACGTTTATGATACATGGTAAACAAAAGCTTCCTGCAGAATATTTTCCTTCTTTTTTATCCTAAGTTATCATAGATTTTGTTCCCATGGACGAAGTCGCTGGTAAATGCTAATATAAAAAAGCAAAGTATTGACTAGTCGAGACATAAACTAATTTGACAAAGGCGGTGAAGTTAATAATTTAACCACGTTTATATGCAAAGATAAGTTATTAGTGTCATTGTACAGTAAACGCTGTAAATAAATCGGCCCCTTAAAAATTAACAACTTGACATTATAAACCTAAAGTGCCTGTCTATTCTTCGAATACGCAGATGTTTCACATGCATTGCTCTTTATAAAGATGCATGCTGGCTAGTTACAAGCCATGCAAGATAATTGCAAGTTTAAATATAAATGTACGTGTCATAGCTGTGTTCGTGGAAACATGCTGAAGAATGAAAATATTTCTTGGAGATTCCACTCTCTGTATGCGACAGGTGCAGGCGGTGTCAAATTTCACCATCTTAGCAGTATAAGGCAGCATTGCTCTTGCTTTTGCGTAGGTACCTACTGCTACTGTAATACTGATACATAAGGCCGTAAGATTACGATTAGAGTGCCACCACACTAACATGTATAGGTATATGACGACCTGTATGGCGCCATGCTCAACATGCGGAGTAATTTTGATTTATGTACCTGGTCTGGGTGTTTGTATGCTGTTTCTATGTGTTCATGGCACCACGACGGAGGTTAAATCCTATTGTGGGACTATGAGTGTGAAACGTTATTTATTTATGACAATCCTTATGAAGCAGTGGCCAACGGGCCTTCTGCCATTCAGCGAGTTCTGTGCCCGATTCCCAGCGGAGCTGAAATTTGAATGGTAGATTTCTGTCGTACTTATGTTAATTGATCCCTTCAGCCACATCTAATCTCAAACACGACCGAAGTCCTATGGTGGTATTTAGTAGTGGTAGTAGAGTCTTATGTTGAAGGCTCGCCCGCGGCGGCTCCACCGCAGCGCTTATTTCTGCCGTAAAGCAGCAGTGTGAGAACTGCTGTGTTTCGGATTGAAGGGTGTAGTTAGGCAGAAGACACCGCACAGGAGGCATTCCAACTTAGTCCTCTAGAGTAATAACGCATCGACATAGGTACAACCTCAGATAGAAATTATGGCCTACTTGAGGTATGATGTTGATGTCCATGGGCTGCAGTGACCACTTAACATCAGGTGCCCTGCATGCTCGTTTGCTATTCCGTTTGACTAAAAAAAACTGAGGTACGCATCTACGCTCAAGGACTAAGTCAGAACGCCATCAATAACCGAAACTAATGAGTCGGTGATATATTTATGTGAAAAATAAAAGTATTTTTTTTTTGCATTTAGCAAACAGACATGCAACTTTGAGTATTTCGTTTTTTTTAATGCTCCATCATTGAGACTAAGTACGAAACAAGACTAAGTGTTGCTAACAACACATTTAAAATCAAAACACAGCTGTGCTTACACTGCTGCTTTACGGCAGATACAGGCGCAGAAGTTATACCGCCGCAAGCGAGCCTTTGACATAAGACTCAACCACCACTGTCTGAAACACTCCTTACGGAACCGCGTTTGTATCGGACGAACAAGTAGAGAAGATAGCTTAGATGCCTAGTTATGACCAACCAACCTCAAGAAATTGTTTTTCTTCATAGTAAATGAAGTTTATACAAAGTATATATACGAATCTCGATTAACACTTTTTGTATTATAATAATAGCAAACGAACTTGCCGGCCAACTGATGCTAAGTGGGTGACCACAGTAGTGATACAGACCTGGGAATCCACATTCACCTGCAAATACCGCCCGAAGTTCTCTCTCAAGACGTACGAGGATGTGTAGCTCCTGACGACTCATTGGAACTATTTTATGGTGATAGAGATGTCGAAGGTTCACCTGCGGCGGCTTCACCGCTGCACCCATTTATTGAGTATTACTGTATTTCGGTCTGAAGGGTGTGGTTAGGCTGAAGACTCTGGACAGAAGGCATTTCAACTTAGTCCTTAGGAGTAGCAACTCATCCACGTAGGACCTCAGATAGTACTTTCGTTGAGGTCTGCTGTGGCTGACCATGGAATGCAGTAACCACTTAACATCAGGTGATCGTTTACTATTCCGTAAATGTATAAAAAAAAATATTCTGTCCAGTGTCCAGTATTCTAACCTAACCCTTTGCACCGAAATACAGAAGTGATCACGTTGCTGTATTACGGCATATATAGATGGAGCTATAGACTTCCACATAAGACTTTGCCACCATTAAACACTTGCCGTCAACTGTCATCAAGCATTCACAGTGCTTTCACATAAGGTGCAACGCTGTTCGACGTCCGTGACTGTTGTGCTTCTATATGGAGACTTGCAATTTTAAATAGCAGCAAGATGATGCTGGCCTGCAGTAAAGGCATCCATTGCTGCAGTGCAGATATTGTATTGGTTGACAACTTTGTTGCTGAGAGTAATGATTGACTTAATGCATTAATGATAATATAATAAATGAAGACAGTTGTACGAGTATACCTTCTATATATTTTCTATTCTAATACATATTAACTCCTAGTTTTGCCTACGATTTAGAAATAGGACACTTTGTTATCGTCATTATAATACCTATCGTTCGCAGAACGCTAGCTCGAATTAGTATCGAGTTTATAAATATCAACAGTGGGAGCTGACGATGTTTTAATATGATATCAAATTTATTCATTTGCACTATGGTTTCAGATATCTCGACACACGGTAGTGTGCCGTCAAGTTCGAATAAAAAAGGGCGAGATAGATTTACTTGAAATTTTATTCGCATCGTGATTTACCCATTATTGCCCCACTACTGCACGCAGGTGTCCTCTCAGACATGAGAGAGTTTAGATCAAAATCCACCAAGCTGGCCAGGTGGACGGATACGAATTTTGCATACTATTCTATAAAATAATGAATAACGTATTTCAGCGCTTAATTAAATACATCTTTTAAATGTGTAAAATTAATAATTAATATTATATGATATAATATAGAGTAACCATTTCAAATTATGTGCGTAAAATGAATTAATTATCACTCGTTTTGACGGTGGAGGAAAACATCGTGAGGAAAACTGCATGCCTAAGAGTTCTACATAACGTTCTCTAAAAGAACAAACTACAAATCGTGGACTATAGCCTTAACTGTCATGTCTGAGAGAAGACCCGTGCCCATTGGGCATTATTGGATTGGATACAATAATGTGTTGATGAAGGGTTGATTTTGCCTAAACCCTCTACACCTCTACCCCCGCCTACTTCAATCGTTGAAAATGGAGAATTGAGCGGTAAAATTAGGTAATATAAACAGATATGTTTGTGAGATTTAACACGTATAAACGACTGAATTAATTTAACTAAAACTTGGCCTGAAAATATGCCAATACCCTGAACTATTATACAAGATATTTTATTTACAGGGAAAATGAAACGAAATATTTACCTTCGCTTCCTCTCGCTTACTCTTTCTGACCAAAATCTCGGCAGACGATGTCGCTGGTAAAAGGTAGTAGTCGATATTTTTTTTTTATTAAGCAAGTATTACACAAGCTGAAGAAAAGCATTACTATGTCTTATTTACAATCTTTTCTAGAGAAAAAGTTATAGATAACTCTACAACTCTAAAGTGGTGCAAGCCAATTTTGTTCTGTTTTCCGTTAAGGGAATAAGCTTTTTGTTAATGTATGTATTACTTGGTACTCTGTAGTTGTACTTTTATACTCTGGAATACTTATTATATTTATTTACAAAATTTTATTAACTGTCATTTTCATTCTTCAGCCGTAAAGCAAGCATTTGCTTGCTGAAATAACGTTTTGAAATACAAAGAAATCTACGATTCCTAGTTCGGAAATGGATTGGTGGAAAATTATGTGGGAAATAGTATCTAACATTATCAAGCTTAACTTCATACGAAAAACTATGGCTATTTAAGAACCCCGAAACAAACTATCGGATGCGCTCGAAAGCAAGTGTCGAAAAATACACGAGACCGCGCGTGGTAGAGCGCATTAGCGCATCATGACCCATAGTGAGCCCACTATTATTAAAACTGTAAGGGATATAAAGGATGGCGCCTGACAAATTAAACAGATTATGTGTGATGTATAGTTTTTCTGTACCCATTTTGTCATTCAATGATGTACGAGTAATTACGGACTTGACGGTGGTAGAGTGATACTTCGAAGGCTCGCCTGCGGTACCACCGCCACCTAGTTCTATTCACCTATCACCACCACCTACCTATTACAAACCTGAGATTCTAGTTCTTCAGTTCTAGTTAAGGTTGGATGTGGATGTCAATGGACTGCAGTGCTCACTGAACATAAGGTGGCCGAAACTCTCTCATCTCTTATAGGAGACACGTACCCAGCAGTGGGACAATAATGGGTTGATGATGATGTTGATGATTAGGCTTCGAACTAGAAAGTAGTACTAAGAATGGACTGTGATTTTATCGCATGCTTTTTCTGAGGGCAGTCGGGCTGCCGTTTGTTGAGCAAAAATGTCTGATACTTTTCACTGCCGTGCTGACTCCATCGATCGCTAGCGTTTGCAAAATCTTAGCTATAGTCCGAGCGCTAAATGACCGATAGGTCTGTTTCTGATAAGTTTCTGAGAAGAACCTGAGTTACTGTTCAAAATAGTTTGTGAATGAAAATTTAAATTTAACATTCTGCCAATGTTAAAAAATGTAACATCCTTGTGTTTCTACATTGAACATACATATTTTGGACTTTTAAGAAGTATCTAAACTCTAAATGTTATTTTAAAGAATTTGCGTCTGCGAGTTAGTTTTTTTACCAAAAAAATATGAATCGCTTGTAGTGGATCTTTCATACATATTAGTCAAGATTGAACTCTGTTTATTGTAAAAGGTCATACAATTAGGAGTTTATATAAAATGGATACATTTTAAGCATCAATGTGGGCGCATGTCTACTTTATGGATGCAAATATGTATATATTAACTAATAGGTAACAGTGTATATATAATATACCGATCTAGTTGATACTCGAAACTTAGTCTGCATGGATTCAAGATAAAATAAAACGCATAGTTTATTATTATGAGCAGTATTGATTCCATCATAAACTGTTGTTTATCCCTTCCCACATCTTCAGAGAAAACCAGTGTCAAAATAAGTACTATTAATGGGTTAGATAATGGAGGTACCTTTCACTGTCAGCTAGCTCTCGGACTATGTTTACCGAATCGCAGTGTTGCATTTAGGTATTTTCGATAAAGCAAGTACTATGTAATTAGAATCTCAGTTCGCTGCAAGTTAGTTAGCGTTCAGTTCGCTAAGAAACAGCACGCAAGAATTAGACTGGGATCTGAGAAGGTAAGCATTCACTTACTATTTATAGATCAAGTACAGGTTTTTTTCCGACATCAACCAAGTTTATCACGTTATTAATCTTTTAATTTAAAATGCTTTAAATTAAATGTCAAATTTAAATAAATGTACTCTTAAACGTCCATTCAATTAATAGATATCTTTGAGTATATAGAGCAATTTTGTCATGTTACTTTCTACGTTATCATCGGTACACATAATTGCAACTTTTTTATTATGGAGTATAATTTTACCGGTTCTTGTGGAGCGTTGGTATGGGTTGCTACTGCACGTGCCCGGTATCTCAAGTGCTGAAATACCAATTCGTCAGAGAATTATGTACTTTCTTGTGAAATTATGACCCCGGGGGACCCGTTTGTTAGTCTTTTTTTTTTAATTGTCGACCCCAGAATCCTCCGAGGGACAGCCCGGCATGTCTATTGTGCCATATGAGACGTTAAAATCGTCTCGATATTAAGACGGCTAAGATTTTGTAACTTGAAGGAATTCATTCAAGCTCGTTCTTACATAAGACGACTACTTCCCCTAAAAATCGAAGGAATTAACGCCGCGCTAATTATATTTTTTAGAAAAATATGCGCCGCACCCCATTTATGACTGAAACAAAGAAAGTATTTTTATCCGTGTCACTTTGACTTTAAAAACCAGCGGAGTTGCGAAGATCATAACTTTCCATTATCAAATGAGGAACTAAAAAGTAGATACGGCAAGTAAATAGATTTGTTTACACATGCCTTGTATATACGTTGATGATATCGTAACTGTTATTTACGAAGCATTTATAGAGCGTTTTTCAAAAGTAGAGAGTATTATATTTGTCTTTTTTTATTGAATGTCTTGTATTAACGAAAGAGCAAACGAGCAAGAGGAGCATCCGGTGTTAAGTGGTCACTGTGGCCCATGAACATCTACAATACACCTCAATTAAGAGGCAAGATAGGAATCTGATATTGTACAGTGCGTTGCTACTTCTGAGGATCTCTTTGACCTGATAGTTTCCTGCCTATCCACACCCTTCCGATCGAAACAACAGCTCTCACACTGCGGCTTTAAGGCGCAGAAATAGGTGCAGCGGCGGTAACCGCAGGTGAGCCTTTGACATAAGACTACCACCATTACCTATGTTGTATGTTTTTGTCTGAATTCATTGATGTAAAAAATCATTACAACGTTAAATCTATGCAATACTGTGAACAGTAATTTTTAATTCTCTTTACAGCAGATTGAAAGCTATAAATACGGATATAAATAAACGATATTTATTTCGGGATATAAAATTTCGGTATTTTTTGAACGAATGATATAATTTTGAACAAGACTTGTGGCATTCGATGCAGTTTTATTAGAGTAG
>DWKW01001465.1:0-12652 GCA_018250115.1 Doberes anticus | reverse complement strand
TCGAGAAATAGAGGTGCGTGCCGGGGGTTTGAACCTCGACCCATCGAAGCGGGGTCGAGATGCTTAACCACTAAGCTGTCACTCACTTAAAAATAAAAATACTACTAAAAATAAAACTTAAATATAAAGTAATAATTAAAAATAAATTTTCAAAAAGTTTCAAATACACATTTAACCTATTCATAAAAAGGAAGAATATAGAATACCTATTTCTATTTATTTCGGCAAAGCCTTCCACTGGGGAATTTCTAAAGAATCCTTAATAAGGCGTGTTCGCGTGTTCCATTTGATTTACCGATAAAAGTTGTCAACAGGAAGCGCCTTTACGTTTTACGGCAAGAATGAATGAAATGACGTCGTAACGTACGTTCGTTCAGTCCTTGCCCACCGTAGACCGTTATCACACCAAATTATTCAGTAACCTTTATTCGTATAGTTATAAGGTCTATTCAACTTAATAGTGACTTGAACAACTAAGCTAATAAACGGATATTGTCATAGCGCGTTCCAATTTCGAATTAAAAAGAACAATCGGGAAATGGCGGCACGTCGCAGCGATAACGCAACGGATTCGAAATTTTAAATAGTTCCATATTCAAACCGATTTCAAATATGGCCGGGCGATTGTTTCCCGTTTTCGCTCATACTTTGCGCGGGCAAAGGTTTTTAATATGCGGACTACGCATTCGTTATTGAAGTTTCACAATGGATGGTATATGGTCACTGGAATTACTTTACCGGCCTTATAATTGAGGTTTCTTCGTTCGCCTTGTATGTTATGATTGCTTAGTGTACTCGGCTGTTGAATTCTTATTATATTGTAGTCATATCAGAGCAGTCCACAAAATATCCTTAATGATAAACGGGATTGAGGTCATGTTTGAGGCCAAGCACAAATGCGCTATTACTCCCCTGAAGGCCGCCTTATGTATCAACTAAGTCTACCGTCAGTTAAATTTAGCAGGTCAAGAAAACTCGCTTAGCGACAAAAATAAATAGCGGCAAAATCGAAGCATTGACTACTACTAACAGTAATCCACTGCCTTTAAAAAATATTATGTAGGATATTTTCGCAAACGATGCAAAAACATATACAGAAATATGTGTTCACAGAAAACGTCATACGAACGTGCGAGTACGATATCGCCATCAATATTCCGGCCCAGGGTTCGATTCCTGATCACGTACCAGTGAAATTGTACCTTCGAGTGACATCAAATATGTTATTACCACTTTCTATGCCGTTTTCGGCGTTCCGACGGTCCATTATCGGCCGAAAAATGTTATTTTGAACCTTTGGCATAACGCATGGCGTTATTATGGGTTTCTATTATTCTTTTATAGCATTCAGTGTGACGATTGCATATAAATTGGTCGTTTATCGACAAATTAGACAAGTAATACGTAATTCGCTCGATTCGTAAACATTACTTTACATGGAAAACTACGCATTTAAGTAGCATCCACTTGAAACAGCGGTGTCAGTGTTGGCATTCTGAACCGCATTAACTAACGACGTATTCCGTTTTACATATTATTTGATATTGGTGACTTACGTCGATTGGATGTCGAGGTACGACTCGTATTGATGGTGGTAGTCTTACGCTCGCCTGCGGAACCACCACCGCTGCACCTATTTCTGCCATGAAATAGGTGTAGCCATTGCTTGTGTTTTGATTTGAAATATATGGTTAGTAGAATACACTAAACAGAATGCATTCCAACATAGTTCACCGATTACCGATGGATTGCAATAACGAACTCATATCCCCTGAAGTACCTACTTACCCACTAGGTAATCTCATAAAGGCACTTTTTTTTATTATTCGTACTAAAGTGTGATTATTTTACATAATTTAGACTAATTTTTCCATATTAAAAAAACAAATAGGAATTCTTCTTCAGTAAAAACATATATTCAGTACAAAAAAAAACCCTTTATTAAAAAAATTACATAATTGCCAACCATAAAAAGGCGGACGATATCTACGTTAAAGACAGTTGACAACCCTATATCGCTTTAACAAAAATCATACATATCGCAGTAATCACCTATTAAAGATTGAACTGTATACGTCCCACTTAATCTTTAAGCGTGGATATGTGCACTAATAAGACATTAAAAGGTATTATTAGCCATATCCGAAGCAAAATGTATCACAGACTAACAGATTTTTTGTCGTGGAATTTTATGAGTGTCAATACTCTTAAGGTCTTATAAGAATCTCGTTGTATTTACATTCTTGCTATAATATCTTGGCAAGTTAAGCTGGACAAATTCAGATTTCTTTGAGGTACGGTAAGCGACTTGTTGTAGTGTCAGCGAGCAGCGAGTATCATTGATCCATTGCTCTTTCACTGATGGGCGCCGGTGATATGATTCATAGTGACAGCGCCTGTTAAAATTTGTCAGCCGAAAATTGGTTGGACATTTCATATTTTTATAAGTTGAATATAGAATGTCTCAATAAATATTATCTAACTTATGAAACGCATATATTACATTTTAAGTAGTTTCATTTGGGCTTATTTTTCGATGTAAATTTTTATAAATTCCTGAGTTTCCATCGTGTACGGTACTTTCTACGGTACGGTACTCAGAATAATATATTTATTGTAGATTTCGATTTGGATTGCAATGGGGTGATTTTGCACTATTCTCCAGACATTATTAAGCGTGCAAGTGGGTGGCAAAATTTCAATTTAATTTAGTAGTATTGTTATTTCTTGTACATTTGTCTGGAAAAGATTACTATGTTTGCTACTAGTAAGACCTCCGGTTGCTTTTCATTTATTTTTGTATTTTTTACATGTTTGTTTACATCTTAATTCTTCCGAAATTCTTCTTCCTTTCCAAAATTATTGTATTGTAAATAGTGCTATGTAGCCGGTCAATGTCGATAATTCACTCTCAAGATACCCATAAAATTAATGAAATCAATAATTTAATTCTGTTATTCCGTCGTCTTATTTTAATGTCAAAATCAGTGACTGATAATTTAGAAAGATTGCATTTCTTATCGGTACGTACTATATCGGATACCACTTTCAACATCGCATATCGCTTATCGCTGTCGCGGTCGTCACGCTGGTAATGCACTGTTTGGAAATATCTCACGATTCAATCATTCGATTTTGGATGGCAATGGAACCATCGTGTATTTTTTTCATAGCTAAATATGGTATTCATAAAGGTTGGACTTTTTCGTAGAATGAGCTTTAGGGTTTAAGAAACGATTGTGTATAATTTGATTATAGCTGGATGGCCTTATTGGGCTCGCTTTACTTGTTGAGATTTTACCTATAGTCACAAACTTCACCATTTTGGCTACAACTTCTCGTTTTGGCTACAAAAGGTCAAATTTCTACGAACCGTTGCTTTACATCTCGGTAACCATACGATTTTCTGGCAGACGAAACGAACGGTACTGACAGCTGTTACTCAGAAGCTACTGATATCAGATCGTACTTTTACTAAAAAGATATCCAACTTTTTTGGTATTAGTGTAGTACACTGAGTATAGAATTGACTGACTGACCGGCACACATTTAAATTAAGCATAAAATTTTATACCGGCTACGTATTATGCTTCAAAAGGCAACCCTTTAAATTTAGGAGAGACGGACGGACGAACAGACAGACGTACCCTAAATGCCGATTTGAAAATCAATGCGAAGCATATATAGAGTTTTTCGACAGTTTATTAAATGCATGAAAAAGACGAGGACTTTTTGCACGCTCTGAAACAATCGCGAAATGCGATCATATTTCCTCCGAACCGACATAAATAATGTTAATGCGGAATAAAAAGGAGTTTTTCAATGAATTTATTCCCAAAAACGTCCGCTTTATACCGAAACCCAGAACCCAGCCCGGGAAGTATGAAGTTGTTCATACATTATTCATGCCGCCATACACTTTTGGAACTTAGTCACCTCAGAGTTGGAATTCTGATAAAATAAACTTTTAAAATTTCACCTGACAACATACGATGCGTCTTCATGGTGAAGGTTTTTGCCATACTAAGCTTTAATGTGCTTTTCTGACAAGGTTTTTAGGCATACAAACCACCTCATGTTGAGTGGTCACTATAAGCCGTGGAAATCCGCAGACAACCTAAGTATTATTTGAAGTTGTATCCGAAGTCAAAGGCCGAAGTCGAAAGGACGAAGAGAAGTCCTGTGTGTGGTTGTGCATCCCAACTTCTGAGATTAAGTTGGACCGCCTCCTATCTTAGTGTAATCTGTCCAACTGCACCCTTCCAATCAGTGGTGCCAACATAAGACTGTACCAGCATTTACGTTCACAATCACAACCTCGCATATATTTTCTCATTTGAAGATTGATAAGCATATCCTATCTCTTCAATTCCGTAAGTATATCTATAAGCTAAATGATGGAATAGCCGTGAGAACTAAGCGTGGAGACGAGACAATTGTTTCCACCTTAAATTCTCATCGATCTCCGTATATGGGGATCATTAGTAATGACTAAACGCTGCAAAAGTCATCGGGTGTTGCCCGTTAAAAATCATTTTTAAATTAAACGCTCGATACATCCACGGCACATCTATGCCGCGATCAGATTATTAAGCACAATTATCTTCGGAAAGTATATTCAAAAAAGTTTAATAGATACGTCGTTTTTTGAATACGGACGGACGGACAAAGAGGCGGTAAATGCAAGTCACTACATACGAATTATCTCCGCTTTGTTTCAACTATCGGATCACAAAAACATCGTTTTTAATATCAATCTGGTATCAATTGTTGATTGTAATTGTGTTGCCAACGTAAGAATGGTACGGTCATGTCGATGCGCGGGACTGCCGTGTTTGTTACAAGGTGTTTTGGTCTGTAATTGCTTGTATTATTAACTGTTCGTGTGAGTACTTGTGTTGATCGCCGTTCGTTTGATTGCAATTGTGAACGCGTAGACCTGCGTTCTAATTAAGGTGTTAATGTTATACGAATCGCCGTCGTTTGAAAAATTACGACCTTAAAACGGATCGAGCGAGGAATGCGAAATGCGTCGGACGTGTATCTTGTACGGGTCTTAAATATTTTATACACCTTTTCACACACTGAATAAAAACAAGGAAAATGTAGGGAAAGCTCAGTTAATGCAACTGAACAGATACCATTGTTTCTTAGGGGTTCTGAGATTTGTTTATAGGGACACATTTGACCTGGAGAGATTGGAGTAAGGCTCTTCGAATGCTGCAAACTTTAGTTACTAGTTCAATCGCTGGACGGTCTTCTCGACGGGGCATTTCTGGAAGTACGACATGAGGTTTTTTTTTAAAAAAAAAAGGCGCTAAAACACCTACCCTTCAAAGCCGGCAACGTACTGTTGACTCTGATATTACTCATGTCCAGGCAACGGTGACCACTTACCGTCAGATGGCCCATATGCCTATTTTTAGGTAAAATTAATTGTAGTATAGTTTTTTTTTAAACTGAGTTAAAGCCGGGTCAAATAATTATTATCCTAATCGAAAATCCTTTCAGCGAATTAAATTCACTCAGAATTAAATTACAATACATTAGAACAATAAGACTGAGACAAAAGAAAAATATAATCGGTGACTAAAATTTCAAAAATCATAGCAAAATTTTTAAACATATCCAACTATGCATATGTTCCATGCACGCAGCTTCATAAATAACTTTCTTTATCTGTGCACCCCAACGAGATTAGTAAGGGGGTGAGTCCAGTCGTCATCAATTATTTTCGCTGCCCGGCTTTCCATTTTTTAAATAAACCGAGGGATGGGGCATGTACTCGTAATAAAATTACGCATGGGGAGGCTGCGCGACAAACCTGAATTCGAATTTCGAAATTTCAAATTACGTATTTGATAGCGTCGTTCGAGAGAGAACCAAAAGTACATGATTTTGTTATTACAAGCACTCACATTGTTTTCGAAAGTGAGTATGTGCGTATTGCTTAACCGAGAGTGCGGGAGTGGTGTGGTTGACGTATTCCAAGCCTTATCGACACCTTTTGTGAAATGTGTGATATGTTAGAATCATTATGAAATTTTCAACACTATAGAAGATAATGATTTAGAACGTCACCTAGAGTTAAAATCACTATTGCGATGATGGAAACAGTCTGGACTTGCCAGCTGTTTTGATATTACCTGCGGCGGCAGCACCGCTGCACCTATTTCTGCCGTAAAGCGGAAGTGTCAGCACTATTGTGTTTCAATTTGAATGGTGTGGTTAGGCAGAATACTCAGGGCAGGAGGCATTCCAACATAGTTTTTAGGAGAAGCAACGATTCCGCGTACGACCACAGATAGAACTTCATTGCATTGACTATTTAACATCAGATGGTCTGCATGCTCGTTTGCTATTCCGTTAATGTTAAAAAAAAACTGTTTCCTTATTTATTATTATTTCTTAAAGTTTCATCCAAAACTAATTCAAGTTACAAATGTGTCACGATGTTCTTAAAACAATGCCTAAAGAAATGTGTCTGCAGCTTTTTCAAATTTCCATCCAAATTAGGTTCATATCACTCACTCTTTCTCGGAAGAGATCGTGACATACGGTCGTTCCTTTTGCGCCGTCTCTAAACATCATTTTCGTAGTACCTGGAAGCAGAAGAGTTAGCGTATATTAGAATGTTTTTTAATTTAAAATATTTGTATACCTAACCTATCTGCCTACCTAATAAATTGTCTAACTTCTATCCGGGCCTTTCAAAGGATTCAAAAATTGCCCCGGATGCCCCATTGATCGAACCTATGGTTGTTTTACCTATCGGTCGATAGTATACGTCGTCCCCGGGTGGAAGTGGTCGACCAGCTCTTTAAGTTAGGAGCGTTTCAGGCAATCGGGCGTTGAGATGACGAACACTTTAAGTGGTCGGATAGCCTATTGTCGGCGCAGTTGAATATTCGACACGCCAACACCACACACATGCTGCCGATACAACCACACTCGCCACATGATACTTAAGCGACTGTTATAAGGTCGCACGATGGCGATGTAAGCGAACACTGCTGCTTTACGGCAGAAATAGCTGCGAATGTAGATCCGAAAGAAGAACCTTCAAGATAAAGTCCTACCACCTGTGGAGGCATTTAAAGACTGTCAAATCAAACTGGTAAATATTCACAATCACCGACCAGAGGTGTCGATATGAACCACTCCCCAGATAGTAGTTTTACACAAGAAGTTCGTATAACTGGGACTCACAGAACAATCGACAAGGGAATTACATTATGTACTTACTAATGTATGTATAATTATGATAATTTTAGTTTTATTATGAAATGGTAAACTAACTAGCACGTATCGCACATTGGTCAACATGAGGGTCGGCCGTTCGGAGGGTCCTGGATTTGATTCCCAACGGTGTAGAAATTTGAATGATTAATTTAGATACTGTTTTTAGTCTGAGTGTTTGTGCTCTTGTTTTTGTTTCTGTGTGTCCATTGCGCCTGCAATATAGGGAATCCTAAGGGGTACGAGTGTGAACCGTTATTATTTAATAATAAATATCCTGGCAGATGTTGTTATCAGGAACTGAAAAAGAAAACCAAAAAGATAAAGAAATTGAAATAGAGTGCCTGTATTTAAAGTTACGTACCTAATAATTTTAAATCTTAAAACTAGTGTCTTAATCCGTCAGTCTTTTGAAAAGTGATAGAGCCTTGTGTCCGGCGCTCGCCTGCTATCGTATTATCTTGGACCTATAAGTAAACTATTGTGCGGTTACCACTGTTCTCAAATCTGCATGTCATATTTCTATACGTGCCCATGCAGACGCTCCAATTTTGAACTCAAATCATGACCTTCATATTTTCCGTCGCTCATTCCCGTACAATTTAACCGAGGGGGAAAATGTAACTTTCGGAAATCGGAGCCCGCCCCTTCGATGGGTTAGTTAAACATTTTTGTTAATTTTAGGTATTTTAGTTAAAAGTTTTCCAATTTAGTTCTCAGGCGTAGCAATACCTTCTCCGGTCGATCTTAGATAAATCATCGGTCGGACTTAAAGTTGGAAGTGGGTGCGATACGTGCAATGATCACTACACGACAAATTAATCACATTAATAATTTATAAACCAGTAATCTACTTAGTACAAAAAAAAATGCTTGCATAATTAGGATCCGAAAATGTATTTAACAATCCTTAGAAGATATTATTAAATGACCTTCATTAAGAGACGAATACTGACAATGGAAACAACATTTTAATCTATCCAACTACAACTCGTAATTACAATTAAGTTAAAATTCGAACACGGATCGAACGTTCGATCATGCCTTCCAAATTTAAAATCAGATAGGCATTCAACAGCAGCCGTATTGGTCCCCGTACAAAGGAATAGAACGAGCATGACGATTCAAATATTTTCGAAAATGGAATATTAAGTGAAGCCATTATACGATCGAATGATTACTTTTGGAACGGTTCGAATGACGGAGTGAGTTGGTAACCTGTTATTAAAATTTTTATTTTGGTTGCACGTGAAAATTGTTGCTTTTCAAGTTTGATGGGCTGATGTATCTGGTAAGTACATCAATGCTATTATGAGTGAGACCATAATGATATTTACGACGTTTATTACTATGTGTTACCACAGTGCTACTAAGTTAAAATCGACTTGTACCAAAGACAAAGGAATTGCATGCCTATGAATATCGTCATATAAAATTAATATTAGTCGTTTGAATCTTTTAACTATAAATTTATTGCTTGCATCGAAAGTAAAAATGTTAGTTACATCCTTTTTCAGGTCAGGATCTATCACCACAACAATTATTCTTGTTGTTATCGATCTAGCTACCTCGCAGCTATTGAGCTAGAAGTTATTCACTCTCATCTGAGCATATTATATCATATAATATAGCATTATATATGTATATATTATAGCATATATTATAAGACTATAATAGGGTCACTTCTGTGCGTTGGAGACATAAAGAAATCTTACTGATATGGACTGTGTACAGGCTTTTCGACACAAAACCTTTTTTTTTATTATTAGGCGCATTAACTGCGGCCTAGATATGAATAGGTATTCCACAATTGAAATGCATATGTTTAGATTTAAAGATTGCGATAGTTTGAATAAGATCAGTACAGGAGAACCCGAGATAAAGCTTGCCTCCTCTGTAATATGCGCTGTCATATACCCGGGAGGTCACGTGAAATGGTTTTTGTCACTTACGTGGTGGAAGGATCGCGGTGGTAGTCTTGTATTTGAATTAAATTCATAACAACACAATAATCGTATATTTCATAGCTCCACGTATGATGAATACAGAGAAGCTAGGTGTCAAGCAGTCCCTGTCGGTATCGAGGGCGCCGCCTGCATGCCGGCCGCGTGCGATGCGCCAAGTGACCCCTTAACGCGACTTATTGGTCACTCATAAGTAGACAATCGCCACAGAGTAACATTCAATCATATTCGAAACATTTTTTGAATATTAAAGGGGTTTTTCATGGGAAACTAAATATTTTGGTCTGTTGCACTTTTGTGACAGATCGAAATATGGAAATTTTTAGAAAGAATGATTTTTGACTAATTTACAGAAATCAATTACGAATCAATCATATCAGTTAAACTATATGTTATAAATAAAATCGGAACTAAAGTTTTAAAATGGCGACGAAACAAAGTTTTCAAATGTTTGTCAAAAATCAAAGTTAGAATAGGCATCATCTGCGTATTTTCAGAGTATTTTCATCTGCTTTAATTAAGAAACGCATAAAATCTGTTTTATGTTACATTTAATGACAAGGACATTCTCATTTCTAATCTGTGGCACTCTCATTGCTTTCTCATAAGGGCTCATTGTGACAGCCAATAAGCACCAAATTGCCTGTTGATCGGTTATAAAACTTTATCATGGAAATGGCCTCTTATTAAGGTCGATAAGTTTCATATTACACGCACGAGGACTCATCGGTTCACATGTAATGGATATTCTTCTACTTATCTTAGATGCCTTGTAATAGAATGAAATATGACAAAGAGATTTTTTTATTATGAGTTAATGATAAGAGATAATAAAATATGGTAAATAAACATAAAGCCACCTTCCCCTATACTAATTTCGCAAAGTGTTTAAGGTACATGTACAGTTTCCCAATAGAAACAATTGTAGTTGAATATGGAGTTACAGAGAGAATACGAAAGTCATGAATGACAACTTTGTTAAAACACAATATGATGTAAAATAATTTGAAAATAGAACGCGTCTTACGCATCTAAAGAAAAACAGAAAGCGGAGAGTTCCACAAAACATCATTAAATTCAATATTTCGTTTAAAAAGCACTCCACATATCTCGACCATTAATCACTAAAACTACCGACCTTCAAGGAGAACATCGGAATAAAATCGGCAATCGAAATAAAGCACTTAAAGCGAAACGTCATTATCGCACAACATAAATAAAATAAAAATAAAAACGTAGGAATCGAACGTAAAAATTGAATATCGAAGTCGATTTAAAACAGAATACGAATTTTAAAAATACGAGCACAGCGGAGCGGCATTAATTAAAAATTCTCGGTAGAATATTCAAAAATAGAATTCGCATTCGAAGGCCTCCTTGTACGGAGTTGAAGTTTGAATTTGGAAGCAACAAAAGGAGAGCGGGAGCAACCCTTTTAGCGCTGATAATCTGTTCCCGGGCCGTGTTGTGTTGTGTTCTCTTTTTTATCTGTTGTCACTTTTTTGTCCGAACCGAGATTGTACACAACATTCTTTACTCCGAAACGAAGCTTTTTAAACTCGCCCCGAGATTTACTTCTTTTTTATTCGTTTTAATAACGAGTCCTCGTCCGATTTAATTGATGAATGGTCACGGAGAATATGTTCAAACGATTTAGGAACTCGATTCGAAATTAACATTTCGTGATAGGTCTTTTAAAATTGTTGTCCTTTAGTATCTTTAAAAAATTAAAAAGATACTAGAATCGGCAAATGTTCCTTCATACTTATTATCAGTGCTAACATAAAATTTAGAAATATGATATTAACAGGAACAAAAGTACCTAACATTGTTAGCATGGTCAATTAAAACACATTATTATATAGAAATAATCTGTCCAGTACTTCTTGTCATCATATTTCTTAGTCTGATAATAAGAAATTAAAGTAAATAATACTATTGCCTATAAAACATCTTAAGTATTTACGTATATTAATATTTATTTTAAACATAATAAACGATAAAGGCATGTAGGACTTGTCATCGGCTATTTGATCTACATTAGTGTGATATGTTTTAATAAACTAAAGTATCAAATATGGTTAATCGCTGTATACTTAAAAAAAATTACAGAAGATATCAATCTGGTCAGAGGCAACCTTCGATCACAGATAAATAATTCCTGATGACGGAATTGCCATACGTAAATTTTGCCACCTAGTGCCGGCGCGCGGCGTAAAAATGACAGATTATTGGTTTACTAAAATTTATGTTTTAAATTTACTTAATTGACCGGCGACACTTAACTAAACAAATTCAAACCTGGTCTATGAGTACTTACGTAAAGTACGTTAAATAACTCTTTTTGAAATCAGAAATTTTACTGGTACAAAGAGCGCTCGTGTCTCAATTGTTGAAATATAAAAATTTAAAAATAGAACTCAATCCTTCCGCCCTCTGGCAAGCTTTACATGAAATATTATTTTATGGAATAACATCTGTGGTTGGTTCTGTGAGTGCATTATGCCGGAATGAGCCCCTCCGTTTATATGTATAAGTGAAATTACTTAAAAGTAATACAGTTTCAAGTGGATGGGAACATTTCAACTCTGTTTTCACTCATGTTAATTTTAGATTTGAGTGTAGGAACACTCTTTAAAACAAAATCCTCGACTATCGGTTTGGAACTTTTAACAATTTTCGTTTAAAACACTGAAGTGACAATAAAATAATAAGTATGTAATAATGTGGTCATACACTTCTTACAAGTATTCTCAATGTTTTCAGCGAACAACACAGTAATAAGTAATACAGTTAAACATTCGTTTAAATATTGGGGGATTAGCCACTAGGAGCTGCGGGATTATGTACGAGTACCTACTATTTAATATCGCATTAGCAATAGCATAAAGCACAATCAAAAGTAAGAGTAAAGTGAAACGAATTTTTGAATTAAGATCAAAAGCAACAGTCAATAACGTTCAATAAACAAAAGTAATAAAAATTGGCGGCTAACTCCTTCTCGCATTGCAATATCCGTACAATCCGTTCGGATCGTCAAATCAGTCGTCGCGGGTTCATTTTTGTAGAATCGAAACGAAAACCCTACCATTTATTTTTTATTTTCATTTTACTTTTTAAATTGCGTTCGTCATGCCTCTCCCTGCCAGCTTTTCGTGCAATAACAGAACGCTATCAAAGTCACAGACTCACAAAGAAATTTGAATTTGGATTTCGAATCCTTTGTGTTGTGTTCTGTATAATAATTATCCTTTTTTATTGAATGTGTTATGTTACACTTTGAATGTGAATTGGTAAGTATAGAAATAAGCATGTAATTTTTTTTTTATATTTTGGTACCTGATATATGACGTCTGTTATATATTATGTAGTTGGGTATGGTACGAAACTGTCCAAATGCAATGATTGAATTTTTAAGATGTATAATATTATTTGTTATTAAATTATTA
>DWKW01001464.1:0-12652 GCA_018250115.1 Doberes anticus | reverse complement strand
ATGGACACAGACAGAAACAAGCACACAAATACCCAGACCAGGTACAGAAATCATCATTCAAATTTTCTGCCCCGCTGTGAATCGAACCCAGGACCCTCCGAACGGCAGTCCGTACATTGATACATTGATAAAATATACCACGCATAAACGAGCGTGCAGGCTACTTGATGTTAATTGGTCATTGCAACCCATGGACATCCACGTCCAACCTCAACTAGTACCGAAGTTGCAGCTTCTTTTCTATTCCTAAGGCCCAAAGTGCAATGCCGGCTGTCCAGTTCATTTTGCCTAACCGTACCCTTCAAACCATGCACGGCAGTGCATCTAACTAAAAAAAATATTTAAAAACAACCTGTATGTCATACTCATGTGTGGCATCAAAGTCGCGGGCGGTAGTCTGGTCACCATCATCATATATCATTGCAGAATCATCATATAGGCAAACCGTTTAGATCATCGTACGGTGCTTATTTAGGTGTTTTTGGTACTCTACCAGACAGTGCGTGTGATGAGAGAAGGGGCGAAGGGAATTTGTATAATTTAGACTTATCGACGGAAATAAATTGTTCTAAATAAGGTAAGGTAAGGAAAGGTAAGATAAGGTACTTAATTTGTGGTCCATGAGAGGGAAGTGGAGGTGGGGTAGCTACCATTGCCCCCCTCTGTATCTGATCCTGTAAGCGACAAATATTGAGACAACAAAATAAATATGTGTACTTGTGTAAATGTCTTTATATTAATACTTCTATCAGTTCGATTAGGTGGTGTTTATATTCTACTATAAATAAGTTACTTAATTACCTAGATTTACTGATTAGGTAACTACACATAAGATTAACTGATCTTACTAATCAAGACAATAATTAGGGTATTTGCATGGTGGTAAAGGCTTTTCGAGGATTAGACGGCGACGGCTGCCTCGCAGCACCTATATCTTCCATATAGCAGGAGTATGAGCACTTTAGTGTTTCAGTTTGCAGGGTGTCATCATCGCGCTTTTTTTTCAAACGGAATAGCATACGAGCATGTAAGTCACCTGATGTTAAATAGTCACTGCATCCCACGGACATCCACATAAAACCTCATCTAAGACTGAATTCCTATCTGAGATTGTATGTGGATGCGTTCGTACTCCAGAGAACTTAGTTAGTATGCCTCCTGTCCAGTGCCTACTGCCTATCCACACTCTTCAAACCGAAACGCAGCTGTTTTCACACTGCTGCTTCACGAAATGGGTGTTACGGTGGTGCCGCCGCAGGCGAGCCTTCGACATAAGACTTTACCACCATCAAGCAGGCATTATTATCCTTGGCACGGTTATTCTCTCAAAGATGAGAGAGACAAGGCCATGGTCCACTAAGCTGCACTAGTGCGAATTGACAGACTTCTCTTGCCTTGCCTTGCCTTGGAGAACATTATGAAGAACTTTTATGCATGCAGGTCTCCTCATAATGTTCTCCCTCACCGTTAAAGCAAGTGACTATTAATTTCTTATACGCAAATAATTTCAAGACGAGGTGCGTGCTCGGATTCGAACAAAGACTCAACGGCCCAGGCTTCGACACTCTTAACCATTAACTCATTTTATTAATAGTGTTTAGGCAGAATACACTGGACAGGATTTATTCCAGCTTAGTCTTCAGGAGTAGCAGTCAGAGTCAGTAGAAGTCAGATAGTGAACTGCCGACAAACTGTATAGCAGTTTGGCAGATGTTAAACATAAAATTTGTTATTGTTATTTTCGGTAAATAAATAAAAAAAAAAAAAAAAAAAAAAAAAATCTGAGGTTGTATCCAGCGTTACTACTCCTGAGGACTAACCTGGAATACATCCTGTCCACTGTTTTCTGCCTAACCGCACCCTTCAAACCGAAACACAGCAGTTCTCACACTGAGAACACTGCTCAAATCAGAACGATATTCTATCTACGGTCACACAGGTCGGTCAGGTTTTTAATCCTGAGGAGTAAGTCGGAATACCTCCTTGGAATTCCTCAATATGAGCTGATAACTCCAACTCGGAACGATGCTTCAGGACGTTAAATTGGGTCAGAGGCAACCTTAGATTCTCTATTAGCTCTACCATTACACGTACTTCCTTCTTGAATAGGCTCATGACTTTTATGCTTTGGAATTAAGGATACTAATTGTTTCAGATAAAAAAGAAGGCAAAAGATGAGAGTTCATATACGACACTCTCAGGAGAAAGTACTTCGCGTGGAGGCCCTTTGGCCTCTAGTGAGTCAGACGAAGTAAGTGTAGATATTTACTCATAATTAATAAGTATGAAGTATCTTTGAGTATGTACGGTGGCCCAAGTTTTTTTTAACAAGATGTTTACCGCGATGCTTTCCCACGTCTACCCGTGGACATGTAACTGCGTCGAAATGTAGGGAACTCCAAAGTGATAAGAATCGCGGTGAATGATACGTTATTTCTAATTTAGGAAATAACCTTGAGAGTCTAAAACAGAGTGATAGCCTCTTGGTTTTATGTTTGGGTCTCACACTCCTGCGGGTCCTCCTCCTTGAAACCCTTGCTTTAGCAGTAAAGGAGAATATTGCGAGGAAACGTGTATACCTGTGAGTTTTCGATGTTGTCAAAGTCAGGTAAGTGCACGTGTCCGTACTTGACCAGCGTAGTAAACTACAGCCTAAAACTTTTCTGAGAAGATACATACCTGTTTGCAACAAGTGGATTTTGAAGGTTGTAATGATGACAGTAAGAAGGATAATATATTTCGAAAGACGAGATCTGACGGGTTACGAGATCGGCGATCAGGTTAGATTAAATTATCAACTTCGTGAAATCCCCGCCTGATAATTTTTTTTTTTATTATTTCTAGTAAGAGTTGTAAAAAGAAATTCGATAAACCATAATAATATAAAAAAGTAATATTAATTTTAATAAAGAAGGAACACTAAGGAACTAAGGATAGAAACACTGAGAGTCACTTATTTTCTTAGAAGAAAAAGTCTCCGACATTAATAAAATTTGACACACAAGTTAATTCGAATCCGTTTATGCAGTTCGTGATCGAGTAACAAAGATATTCATAAATTGCATGTTAATATAATCGATCAGATGTTAGTAAGATTATTTTGTTACGCACATTATTTCGAAAATTTAGAACAGACAATATTTCGAGAAATATGCGTGCGTGCCGGGATTTGAACCTCGACCGAACGTAGTGACAGTTGCGGGCAACAGCTAGTAATTTATAAATCAGTTTTATTAACTGGTTAACAATACCTTACTAGTAATTGGGAGACTAGAACTTTATTAACAGGATTACATATACTATATTCTAAGAACTAACTATGGAAGCTCTTGAAGAGGGAACGACATTTAGTTCAATATCCTTTGACCTACCTTAAGCTCGGAAATAAATGGAGTTAAGGTCGATGTCCCACTAGTTGCTTCAATCAATAAATCTTCTGGATTGTAGGGAAACTGTACAGCGCATGCCCGGAGTACAGAATTCGTTTCGCGTTTATATTATCTCACTTCATAGTGAAGTATGTACATAAATACGTACATTGTATGAGATTAATAAAATATTTACACAACACTATAGTTATAGCGAAGAGAAAGGGAGATAAGTGAAAGCTACAAAGTTTACAGCTACTCTTTAAAAAAACCTGGATTATTGTCTCCTTTTATACATGAAAAAGGTTTAGGCCATAGTCAACCACGTTGGCCAAGTGTGGTTTAATAGTCTTCATATGTCTTTGAGAGCACTCAGGAGAGTCTGAGGACTCTTAATCTGAGGATTAAGCAAGACACAATTAACTGCTTACACAAATTTCACACAACTTCGATAAATCAGGGATGCAGCTGGGATTTGAAACTCACCCCACGAGTGTCCCACCGGAATTAAAACCACGACGCTGAAACTGCTTAAATAGACAAATTATATTATGAAGTTTTGGCCACAAGCCAGTACTTTTATAGCATAAAAAAATGGAAAGTGTATTTTTTAAACAGTATTTTTTTTTAAACGCAACCATAGATATTGACGTATTGATGGGAAATGTAATGTCGACAGCTCGACCATGAACGAAATATAACAATGTGCGTGTGTGCTTGTGCTATGCATTCCATAGGTTAGATTGCATTTCAATCATTCAACAATACTTAACAATAATTATTAATAAGCTAATAAATTCTGAAAGTAAACAAATTTTATTAAAATGCTTTTATTTAACTGTATGTATGTATGTGTGTTTATAAGATGTAATAAAATCTTTCATCTTAACTTTCATCTACTTTCTGACGTTAAAAAAAAGAAAGATTTGTTGATATTATGATATCAAGAGTATGCTCAATATTGTATTCAATTAATTTCTTTTGTTTCGAAAATTATGTAATTGACTGTTTTCGAAAAACAAAATGTGGGTTAGTTTATTTTGATGGTTGTATTTAACGGAGCCACAGCTAAGTTTGGCCGATTACGCTCGTTTTAATAAAATGATTAAAATGCAATAATGCTGCACCACTTGGCGAAGATTGAGGTTCCATCCCCCCCATCTAGACTTGTGGTGGTCCTCCACGGACCGATTTAAACGTTACTTTTTGCCTCGTATGTGCAAGCTATGGAAGGATCTTCCACCTGAGGCATTTCCGAGATTTATAACATGGGGTTCTTAAAAAAAGGCGCTAAAAGAGCTCTCCTTCCAAACCAGCAACTCATTGGCAGCTAGTCTGGTGTTGCTCGTGTCTATAGGCAACGGTAACCAATTACCATCAGGTGGCCCGTCTGGCTGTTTGCTTAGGTTTAGTAAATAAAAAAAATTATAAAAAAAACTTTTTCAACCATATTAAATAAAATAAAAAAATCTTTCAATGTAAATATAACATACAAAAAGCGTGGGATTATTGATATCGTTGACAAGAATTTGTTATGCCTAGCTATTAATTGTAGAGTAATAAAAAAAAAATTGAAAGGACAAGTTTTTTAAGGGAGCTTTTATTTACAATCTAGTTACTTTAAATTAAATTATTATTTATAATTTTTAAGTTCCTACAGCTATGAAAACGTGATTTTTGTTCTTGAAAGTGAAGTTATTGATTGAAAATAATATCTTAAAAATCCGTGTTAATGTGTTATTAAATTTTTGTTAATAAACAAGTTTTAATATTTGTTTCTTATTTTAGTTCTAACAGAAACTATTTATGACAAATATGAAAAATATAAAATCTTAAATTATCGTATAACTAAGAACGCTTACTAATGCCAGCAGTTCATCCGAGTAGATATCATATATTAATTAAATTATAATTTTAATTATTTAAATTAAATATTCCTTCCGGGTAAGGTACCATATAATTGTTATTAAAAGGAAATGATTTCCATTTCAGACTATATAAAAATGCATTTCATGAATGTATGTACAATTTCGTATGTTGTAAGTTAATTGGATGTTTTTATAGAATTCAATTTAAGAAATGCGTACCTTTTATATCGACATTATCGATTATTATATCTGTATTCTACAAAAATGGGCCTAAATGATCAGAAAACATGTATTTGTTATTTTAAATCTACTTAAAGGTAAAATTAATTATCCCGTGGATTTTCTTTAATAGAGAGTTATATTTAGCCATGGCATTCCTTACTATACTCACACAGCCACTTAACTTTCGAATACTGTTTAAAATCATCTATTATGTTTGACGGCGGCACCACCACTGCCGTAAAGCAGCAGTGTGAGAACTGCTGTGTTTTGGTATAAAGGGTGTAGTTAGGCAGAAGATATTGGACAGAGGCATTCCAACTTAGTCCTCAGGAATAGAAACGCATCCACATACGATCTCAGATAGGGCTTCCGTCCTAGTTGAGGTTTGTTGTGGATGTCCATGGGCTGCAGTGGCCACTTAACATCAGGTGGACTGCATGCTCGTTTGCTATTCTGTTAAGATATTTAAAAAAATACAATGTGGTTACAATGAACACGTCCACCGGGTGGGTGATAGTTCTCGGTTTTCCGTCCTGTTCTTATCTACGCTGTCAGTAAGGACAAGGTTAATAAGCTGTGGTTAACCTTCATATGGTTTATTATGGTTCAAACAGTAAAAAAATCTAACCACTTTTTGACAGGACTCAGACTCCAGCCCTTGCCGCCCCAATAAGAAGTTATCAATCTTGAACAAAATATTTAAAAGCAAGGCGAAGCATAGTGATGACGAGGATTCAGCTGCCTACGAATTAGCGGACATGAACGAGGTATATATTATCTGTATAAAGTGGTTCAAACAATACTACAAAGGTGATATAAAACTAGTTGCATAAAAAATCCATTTACAGGTCGCGGAACAGCAAATTTCTCGCGAATCAGACGACGGATCTAAGTCCGAAGGAAATGGTGTCATCAATCGTAAAAAGAAGCCTAAAGTGCCACTCAAAAAGGCATGTCAACAAAAGAAACACGCGGGTGGGGCAAAAATACGACCCGCACCAGATATACCCGTCAAGAAAACGGTAGATTCATACAATTGATACGAGTTATAGAAACATCAAGGCTAATGTTTATTTTACATTTTGTAATAAATAATACATTTACAGGGTGATGACAACGGTATGCACGGCAATGAAGCCAATGCAGCTTCTTCCAAGGACAATTTGATTGGGCAGAATCCTGAACCCGTTTTCATGCTCAAGAAAAATAAGGAGCGCTTACTAGAAGAATTTGATCCACTTTGGCCTGGCGAAGTGAAAAAGGCAGAGGCGGAGTGCATAAATCATGAGGAAAAAGGCAACGTTCCTATAAAGCCAAAATATAAGGTAGCTTCAAGAATACCGTTACAAGCGAACCGTTACAATTTGAATTAAAGAAACAAAGAATAGTGAAAATTTTATATGTTTTATGATAATACTGACTAGGGTCAATACTTTCAGATTTTCAAAGAGAAAGCTCTACAAGGCGAGGCAGAGCCAGTAATTAAACAACCTCAGTTAAAGGTAGCGACTGTGGAAGCTATCCAAGAAAATGAAGTTCCTGGCGTAGAGCAGGTAGGATACGAAATCTATCCTTTTTCAAAAACAATTTGGTAGAAACTTTAATAAAGTACACAATATATAACCATTTTACATTCTACGTTTTACGGTATATCATGATATAACATTTCACTATTTCGTGTTAATAATTTTAGGTATTGGAGAAGGGAACAGAACAAGAAATACAGCTTGTGAAGGCCAATGTGTCTTATGAAAGTTCGGAAGGAGTTCTTGCTAGACCTGTTGTTGTTGATAATTCCAGCGGTATAAGAGAGGTATATACTGAAAAGGTCGCATAACTAAAAATAATATATATATATAACATTAAGTCAGAACAAATTTCATACATAAAAATCTTTCATTGTTACAGGGCGAAATACATATTATTCCTTCCGAAGGGAAACCATTGGGTGCAGTGTTGTACGATTTGGCCAGCGCTTCTTACGCTGAGCTGCAACCAGTATTCGAAACAATATGCAAAGAGCCAAAAATTGAAGACTCCTTGAAGACTAACGATGTTGAGGTAAATTGATAACATGAAGACATGTTAGACTTTTAGAAGCTAAAGTATAGCTAATAGCTAGTGTATATTTTTAAAATATTACAAAATACCTATCGGAATCATTTCCATCAACGCAAACTTTAATGAAATGGTTAATATTTTAGGAAATCGAAGAAGCTAAAGGGGCCTCTAATGACAAACTGGATAATCCAATTGATGTACAGGATTACATAGATCCCTTGGAATCCGAAGAGGATATCGAGGAGAAACCTTACAAGGTAAAAAATTGGTAAAAATAAATAAAAAATTGTATCTGTTTTAAAGGTGAGATAAGCAATAGTAAGCAACGATTCAATAAAAGTCGCGTGAACATTTAATATTCTGTGGGTAAATTGAAAACGGTTAGATCTAAACAATTACTTATTTCTTATAGCCTACTGAAGAGGAAGAGAAGGCTAACATTAAGTTCATTGTCGATTTTTTCTCTGAAAATGCACGTAGTATGGATGAAGAAGATATCGCTAAGTATTCGAAGAATATCGAAATAAGCAAAATTGAAATTTATGAAGAAGACATTAAAAGATACCATGCGTCTCTTAAGTACCACCGGGGCCCCATTCAGCATGACACAATCTTTACAACTGTGGAGACTGCCCTGAATTTTATAGAAAAACTTGTAAAACGACGTGAGAAGAAGAAGAGACTGCGCTTCTTCCCGGAGTTGCTGGAAAAATGCCTGAAAAGTAAGGTAAGAAAAACTTTTATTTACACCTACATGTTTATATAAATTTCCGAGTCACACTTTATGTCTTAATTTTATTTGACTGTCACAACTGTCGATCGATACTCAAAATAATTTAAAATGTATTAAAATGGTACGAAAATTAAAACTTGTACTTAGTTGCAATGCAATAACAACATAATTTGTCAAATGGTTTGTTAGGGTATATAAGTAGCATTTATAGGTATGTAATTTAATAGACAGCTCGCCTGCGCGCAACGCCAAAGGCGCCAAAGGAATGGCGCTTTTGTGCATTCATTTTATTTGTGCTGGCTGCTTTAAAGTAGATACACCGGATATATTAATCTCGAGATTATCAAAACATATAATGAAATGTAGAACACTATTATATTTTGAGAATACTGTACTAGAACAATGCAGCTTAATCAACTTAGCAATCATATCAACAACAAAAGTTGTTTATTAACGAGTGTAAAACTATAATTAAATTAATAAAATATTTTAGAACTATAAAGTTATTAATATTAAGTTGTTATAAAACGGTTCCTTGTGTACCAAATATGAAATTAATAATTATTTGGGTACAATACAGCATATGATTAACGAAAAATTTACGTATCCAGCATTTTTTTCTTCGTACACGTACTCTTTTTTGATGAATAGTAAATGAAATTTCATTGAAAATAATTGAAAACAGTTTGTTACATAATATATATTTAAATTATAATGCAATAAATATTTTGTTTCATCGTAGGCTAAAAGAGAGGCAGAAGCGAGAAAGAAGAAGGAGGAGAAGAAAAAGAAAAACTTGAAGCCGAAGATGTGGTTGGTCTACAACAGGCTGAGTAGGGAGAAAGTCATCATCTGCACTCCAGGTGAATTTTACGATTCGGATTAAATTTTTAAATGCTCTGCATTTCTTCACTCTACATGAAACTTTTTGTCATTCTTTACATAAATTATTGTTGTATGTATGTATGCATTTTGGACATTCCACCAAATTAACGTAGTGAAACGTGCATAGTAGCACAATTACATAAGCGATTATTTGTTAGTATTATGTTTAAATAACTGTTATACTATGATTTTATAGACTTCGTTTAATAAGTTAAATAAGTCTTATGTTAAATTTTAACATCCTAGATTTTTCATATCTTCCCCATATATATATATATATATATTGATATTTAATTTATTTAGTTTTGTCTACCATCATCGCCCCATCAATTTTATACCGTAGATAACAGAAGCAGTATCAACTAACTCTCTGACGAAAATAATTTTTAGTAGCATTTATTTCACAATTTAAAAAGTTGTATTACCTAGTACTTATTTAAAATTTTTGGAAGACTGTTTTTCTAGTTATAGTAAAGTAAATTATTAAGTACATTAAGGGTTAGAAATTAAATTCATTTGAACTTTTATCACATACGTTTGTTTTTAACTAAACTGGCTCACTTACAGACAATATAATTTTGGTAATGGGATTTTATTCAGAGACTGTTTCAACGAAGAAATTAAGGTATAAACGGTGAAATTCTAGGCATCTTGGAATTATCTTTAAAGTTTTATGATGGCAGTGGCGTAAGGACTTTTCTTTATTTATGTTATCCTACCATTCCGATCACTTTGGAAGTTACTTTGGTCTACAACGAACGAACCATGGGCCTGTCGTTACAACAAGGATCTAAGAGGATCTACCTGAGCCCAGCAGTGTGATACTGGCGGTTTGTTAATAAGAATACCGAATATTAAGGTGACGATTCATTACCATCACTTAGAACTGGTAACGACGGTACCGATTTTGTACCGCTAGTTTCTTTTTGCAATTTAACATAAATGTACTGCCATATACCTCCACTACTACCATCTTCTAGTCATATTTTAATTCCTCAACATAGTGCTGCATAACTATATCGTGACGAAAATCAAACGCGATTTTATAAATTCTACTAAGTACCCATATCATATCATTAATTATGGGATACAGGGTTAACGTTTAGTCAGTATAAAGAATTAGAAAGAATTTCAGAAAAATAACCCAACTTGTAGCCGCGATCGTATTGGCCGTTTAATTAAATAAAAATTGTGCGATTTCTTTCGACGAATATATCTGTTATAGCTGACATTAAAATTATAATGTCAGCAAAAAAAGTGAACACGTCAGAGTCAACTAAAGAATGCTTTAAAAATAAGTCAATATATGCCGTTCTTATGTTCCAAGAACACTTCATAATTGAAATTTGAATAAAACTTTTTTTTATTTCAAAATTGCAAATAAAATCGTATATGGCAACTCATAGTAGCACATAACATTAACGCTGATTATTAATCTTCTACATTATTTTTAAGACAAAACACCGGAAGCCTGCTCTTCATTGTTCATTAATTTGTCCAACCGATCAATTCCAAAAACGTATACCGATATATATATTAGGTTTAGTTAAATAATAAGTTTCACGTGATTTAGACTCCTTCCCCACCTTTGATTTGCGATCGCAAAGCCTATATAGCAGAAAAAGTGGTGAACGAACTGTATTGCCTAAGTCCTCCGAACATGCACATTTGCTTTAGCCGGGATAAGAGTAGAAGTAAAAAAAAGAGATTTTATTCATCATGTTCATCATATCGTACATTTGAAGCACATCATCAGATAAATATTTGATTTCTCTTAGTATCAAGAGAAACAATCATGTTTATACAATTATTCAAAGGCTCTTGTAGAGTAATGAGCGGACTTGAGAGCCAATCGTGTTTGTCAGAATTATGTGAGAACCAAATGTAATCGTTATCCAGCTGGTTTCTTTAATTCGTCAAAATAAGCGTGCACCTCAGAGAGTTCATTGGTCGGGATAGGCGAGTGCTTGAAATTAATAAAATCTAGGACTTCAGTCTAGTCGGTTAGTGTGGAGCATGGGGAACCGGCAAGGTAGTGTGCGTGCAGGACGACTTAAAAGAGAAAGTGTTTGTTGGTATATTGTGGGTTTGCAACACGTTTATCTCTTGGGAATGCAGTTGAAGCAGACTGAATATTTGGCTTTTACCGATTGCTATTTTTCATTTTTTTACAAATGTTTGAGCAGACTTCTGGATCCTATGAACTATCCGTCCCGCAACGCACAATTATCATCGAAGTCGTTCATAATTAGATAGTTCCCATTCAATGACTTCGGATTTGATTAAACTGAACAATCCTATCCTGTTTTTTATATTAATTTTTATTACTATTAGTTTAAATTTACTTAATTAAAACTGATTTGTTAAATTAAATTTTATGGTGGAAGAAAATTTCTTAAGTGTTGTAAACGTTACATTCGGCTCACGATATATGCCAATGTTTTAGTAGTAGTTAATGTAATATGCTGGGACAATAAAGAATTGGAGCGATGTAATGCTGTTTGACACTCTATGAAAACTATACGACTGAGAGAAATTTGGAAATTAATCTTTCGAAGCGACCGAACGTCTTTATTGTCTCACATTAAATAATTATCATTACTCATAAATATTAGTATTAATAACTATACGTATTTCGACTATTTACGACGTCTGCGATGAGGACAATTATTGGGAACTATAACTGATTGGTTTGGTATCCGAAATTAAAATAGATGTTTGAATTACTAAATGTGTCAATGTTAGATTACCGTAAGGATGCAGTGTTTTGAACGATTTACGAGGATGTATAACTTATTATCCAATCGATGTAACTATGAAAAATAAACCTTGATGTGAAACAAATGATTCAATAAAGGGAAAAAAATACATGGTGTTTTAATTAATCTTCCTGATCCCTGATCTTAGTTAGTTTCGAAAATGTTCATACCTTACATTATTAGTTTACTAGATGCGATTGTCTGCGACTCCTAGCGAATAGTCTTCATAACAAACACACTCAAACACAACAATCTCACGGGACCTAATAACTGACTCACTAACCAAATAACCCACTGAAGCTTCATCGCAAAGGGTTAACCCCTTTGAAGAGCGCATAGAATGTAATCCAAATGTAAACAAAGAATCATTAATTTTTGTATCTGAAATTTTATAAAGGGATAGCGATTGAAAAAGTGGCCATTGGATCCCATAGACATTGACATGACGAATATAGATGGATATGCAGAATAGAGAAAATACACCGGTGGTCCAGTCGTAGGCCAGTCTTGTACATAAAGTTCGATTATTAACAATTTATAAATTAATTATTATTATTGAAAAAAAAACTTTCCCGTATAAGCTCTTTATAATGACGATATTTGATGAGCAAATATAAATATATATACATACATAACAAATTACACATATGAAGTTAATGTATATAACATACTAAATAAATAAATAAATAACGCTTCACACTCACAGCCCCACAGTAGGCTTTAACCTGTGTCGTGGGTGCCATGGACACACACAGA
>DWKW01001463.1:0-12653 GCA_018250115.1 Doberes anticus | reverse complement strand
CTGGGTGTTTGTGTGCTTGTTTCTGTGTGTGTCCATGGCACCCACGACACAGGTTAAATCCTACTGTGGGGCTATGGAGTGTGAGAAAACATTTTAACAAAAAAAAACAGTTTAAAAAAAAATAGGAAAAAAAAAGAGTCATCGACTGCATAAAAGCTACCTAACACATGAATTTGCCTTGAATTGCACAGGTGCTGCAGTACCGCTACGACGACAAGAAGAACGGGCGGTCGAGCAGCGGCGCGCCGCGCGGCGTGTGCGCGTGCGCGGCCGCCGGCGCGTGCTCGCCCGCCGACAAGCAGGAGAACACGCTCATACCCTGGTGCCTGCCGCACACCGGCAACAGGCACAACCACTGGGCTGGACTCTACGGTAACAGCCGCACGTATACAGATCACCCTTGATCGAACGCTGGGCTGCTTATGTAGGGTTCCGTACCCTAAGGGTAAAACGGGACCCTATTACTTAGACTCCGCTGTCCGCCCGTCCGTCTGTCTGTCTGTCCGTCTGTCACCAAGCTGTATCTCATGAACCGTGATAGTAAGACAGTTGAAATTTTCACAGATGATGTATTTTGTTGCCGCTATAACAACAAATACTAAAAAACAGAATAAAACAAATATTTATGGAAGCCCCATACAACAAACGTGAATTTTTTTTTTCTCGATATTATAGATAATGGTACAAAACCCTTCGTGCGCGAGTCCGACTTGCACTTGGCCGGTTTTTTGTTTCCTATACATCATCGTCAACTCATTATTGTCCCACTACAGAGCATGGGTCTGTTTTTAGAAATGAGAGGGTTTAGGCCTTAGTACACCACGATGGCCAAGTACGGTTTGGCGGTCTTGACATACCTTTGAGAACATTATGGAATACTCTCAGTCATGCAGGTTTCCTTACTCAGCCACTTTTTCCTTCATCGTTAAAGCGAGTCACATTATTTTTTATAATACGCACATAATTTTGAAATAATTATAAATGATTATTTCGAAGAATTACAGGTGCGTGCCAGGATTTGAACCTGGAACGACCAGAGCGGGAGGTCGACTTAGACCACTAGGCTATTTACTATAAACTTACATGTTTCTATAATACCATTTATTATATATGAATATGGTCAGAAACCGTACAGTAACAGTCAAACAGATGTGCAGGTTTCATGCACCAGAGGTATTCATCGTCTTAAACGGCAATTAAGTTGTACATTTTTAAAACAAAGTATAAGTTGATTACAATTAATGTTAATGTTACAAAATAAACGACCTTCCATTTTTTATTTATTTACAGAATAGCAAAGGGGTATGCAGGCGACTTGATTTTAATTGGTTACTAGGACGGAAGCGCTATCTGAGGTTGTGTGTAGATGCGTTGTCGAAATCGGAATGCCTCTTGTCCAATGTCTTCTGCCTAACTACACCCTTAAAACAACACAGTAGTTCTCACACTGCTGCTTTACGGCAGAAACAGATGCGGCGATGGTGCCACCGCAGGCGAGCCTTCGACATGATAATTCCACCAACATACCATTACCACTACTACTTCCATTATGGAAATAATTTGTATCGTCTGTTCAGGCCGGGTGTCGTGGGGCGGGTACTTCAGCACGACCGTGACGGACCCCGAGCCGATGGGCAAGCAGGGCCGCGTGCTGCACCCGGCGCAGGCGCGCGTGGTGTCGGTGCGCGAGTGCGCGCGCTCGCAGGCCTTCCGCGACTCATACCTCTTCGCCGGCTCCGTCTTGGACAAGCATCGACAGGTTTTTTTTTTAATGTTAATAGAATAGCAAACGAGCGTGCAGGCCACCTCGTGTTAAGTGATCACTGCAGCCCATGAACATCATGGTCTAACACCCTATCTGAGGTCTTATGTGGATGCGTTGCCACTCATGAGGACTAAGGTGGAGTGCCTCTTCTCTGGTGTCTTCTGAACTCTTCTGCCTAACCGCATCCTTAAAACCGAAACACAGCAGTTTTCACACTGCTGCTTCACGGCAGAAATAGGTATGGTGGTGGTGCCGCCGCAGGCGAGCCTTCGACATGAGACTTCACCATCACAACGATATATTCATTCAAAACTTTTGTTTTGTCACAAGTGCTCAATGAACGCTCGACTCAATGACGTCGTCAGTTTACACAATTTATATGTATACTTGTATATATATACAGTGTAACCTTGATATAACGAGTCACAATATAACGAATTTCTTGATTTTTCTTTAAATCCCCTAGAATTGCTTGTAAGAACTAATGCAAAATATACCATTACATTACGAATACATTTATCAAAAATATTTTTATGAAACGATTTTTTTATCATTGTAGAATATAGATTCTGATAGAAAGTATCATTTACTTCTATTTAACGTTTTTTTCCACTTTTACATAACGAATCCTTTAATTATTCTACAATAATTCATGTCTCGACAGTTAAAACACTTTAAATTATTCTTAAGACGTTTTCTTACCTTGTTAAAACGAATCGTAATCTTACCTAACCTCTGTATAACAAACCTCATTGTCGAATTACTGGGTATATCGAACATTAACTAATTGCCTTCAGTTTCATTGTATCAAGGTTGCACTGTTTATATATTGCTTTTTTTGCTCATCGGCTTTGGGAACCTTTGTACAAGTAGCAAAGGATTATGTAGGCGACCTGGTGATAAATCCTCACTGCAACCCGCGGACGACCACATCTTACGTTAAACATGGTAGATATTCTATCTGAGGTTACATAATTAAAAATGCGTTACCACTCCCGAGGATTGAGTTGGCATGACTTATTTACGACAGAAATGGATGCAACAGTGGTGCTACCACATGCGAGCCTACCACATAAGACTATTACCATCAAGTTAGGTAGATTTAAGTATAATATAAACGACTGGATAGCACTGGATTTCACGGCACGGAACACTGAGTGAGGTCAGATGTATACAAAATTAATGTTTTTTTAGTACTATGTGATACTAGACTAATAAAAACGATCCATTTCATTTCCATCTATCCATCCTCACAAACTTTTACATACTACACTTCTACTCATGATATTATTATTGTTATCATTGATAACACAATGTGTAATCAATAAACAATCGATTTTAATTTAATATGTAAGCAGTTGACTAAGTGTGAACGCCTCCTGCCCAGACCTTCTAATGTAGTAATAATTCTTCTCAAAGTACTGCATTTTATTAACTTTTCAGATTGGAAATGCCGTTCCTCCGCCATTAGGTGCTGCGTTGGGCAGAGAAATTAAGAAAGCTTTGAGCGCCTCATCTTTATGATATCATCAATGTCATTAAATATTTTGTAAAATTTAATTATGTGAATGGTTTTTTTATTTCATTATTTTACTTATATGAATGTATGTATATGTTATTAGTTAGTAATTAAAATGACAAAAAAAAACAAGATAAACTATAAGATGTTTTTATCGATTTCATTATCAACCCATTATTGTCCCATTACAGAGTTAATTCCCAGTCGCCCGCGCGGGGATTGCCACCAGAGGCAAATGGGAATAAAAATTCCCAGTCGCCACCGCCGCGGCGGTGGCTGGGAAGCCATTGCCTCCACTATGTCAAAGACTCGCCTGCGACGGCGCCACCGCTACACCTACTTCTGCCGTAAAATAGCAGTAAGAGAACGGCTTTGTTTCGGTTGGAAGGGTGTGGTTAGGCGGAGGACACCGGACCAGAGGCATTCCAACTTAGTCCTCATGAGTAGCAATCCACATCCACATACGACCTCAGATAGGAGTTTCGTCCTAGTCGAGTTTTATGTGGATGTCCATTGGCTGCAGTGACCAATTAATACCAGGTGGCCTGCATGCTCGTTTGTTACTTTTATAAGATAAAAAATAGAACATTGCTTTGTATTATCCTATTTTTTGATTGAATAATTACAGTCTAACCTAACCTAACCGATCTGTACTCCCATTCAAGCTATGTAGATATTTACGAGCCGGTTGGCTTCGATCCCCGCATTTTCATCTTAAAGGGGCGGAGGGCTTCAAAGGCGAAGCCCCCCGCCACGAAAATATCTACGTAGCTTGAATGGGAGTACAGATTGGTTAGGTTAGATTGTAATTATTGAATCGAAAAATAGGGTTCCGTAGACACTTGTGACGTAATCACAATTTACATCACGCACGCAAGTGCTTCATTTCATGATTTGTCGCAAAAATAAAAAAAAACCCAAATCTATAGCTGCGGTGGCGTTAATACGTAAGTACCGCCATTACTTTACATTTGCCTCATCCTTTTATTATCTAAGATGGAGAAAGCAATGTACAGCGAAACTGAAGTAGGCGACTGGGAATTTTTATTCCTATTTCCCTCCGGTGGCAATCCCCGCGGGGGCGACTGGGAGCATTTGCATTACACGGGTCAGGGGTCGCCTCTTAAGAGATGAGAGGCTTTAGGCTCTCAGGTTTAAAAATTAGAGGTGCGAGCCGAGATTTGAACCCCTACTGGTGCGGGAGGTCGAAATTATTAACTACTAGGTTATCACTCACAATTTTATTAATTTACTTATTTACAATTATATTTCAGTGCTTCTACATCATCTACATTTTTTGGTGATCTATGTGATCAGTATTTTTTAACATTTATTTCGTGAATAATAAAATTAATATTTGATAGTATTTTCATTGTGCCACTGAAATATAAAGAGGTTTGATGAGGGGAAATATTGTATAAGGTATTATGAATTTCGAAGATCTCTACAAAGATAACTAATTATAATAAAAAAAACTCTTTCGACATTTATTTTATAACATTCTTTGTTTTTCGTTTAATATTTTTAACTAACAAGCTTAATTCAGCATCTTCTTTTGATTTCTTAGGGTGCGTAACATCTACAGGAGTATCTACTGGTCTTCTCTTTAACTTCTCTTGAATAAGTTTTTCCATATTTTTTGTATTCTTGAAGTTGGGATCACTAGGATCAATATTGTAAAGGTGAGAATCGTACAATGCTGAGAAACGTTGATCATTCAGGTTAATTTTAAAATCCGGCAATGCTTCCTTTTGCTCCTTCATTTTTTCTTTTAATTTCTTTTTTCTTTTAGATTTTTTACTGAGATTGTCAGCTTCTTGTATTTTCTTAAGACTAAAATGTGCTTTTCCGTCATCTTCATCTAACAGTAGCTCTAATTCAGCTTTTTTCTTTTCATTTAACTCTTCGTCGTCATGAGTATTTTCTATAGGTTGTTTTTTGTTTGAAGATTTCTTATTTTTAAATTCAGGCTTGTTAAATTCTTCAGCGAAGTAATGGTCATTGATGTCGATATCCGAAGGTACGTCGTCAGATGAATTGCCTCCTAAATCATCTTCCTTATTTTGAAGTTTCCGCTGTTTTTTCTTCTCTTTCCTCTTTAGTAACAGTTGTTCAAATGGTGTTAAGTTTTTCTTTTCTAAAAGTTATAAAATACATTTAAGATTAATTAGTAAATATAATCGCAATATACAGGCTATCTTAAAACTAAAATTTGTGTGAATATTATAGATTTCTTCCACTTGTTACTAATACATGTTGAAAAAGCGATATTACCGTTGTTGTGTAATGTACAATTACAAGGCAGGTTTTGTCTATCTTACAAGCTGTAACTACAGTTTCACGAAAGCGATACCCATGAAATTACAACTACAGTATCTAATAAAATTTCAAGATTGGTCTGTTTAAAAATTATGCACCACCTCCAAAAATTAATTAACATACCTTCGTTTAATTTCTTCTTGACCAATTCCTCTGCTTTGTCCTTGACACCCAAACCCCAAGTTATTTCCATTTCCATGTCCTTATTTCGCTTCTTATCCTCTTTAGTCTCAATATCCTGAAGCAACATTTTATATTTCTGTATTGGATCACCATCTTCAGTTTCTGACTGTGAATCTTTAACTTCATCGTTTTCATTTTCATCTGAAATATTTATAAGATCCTATGGTAAATATGAATATTAAACTAATTAAATTGTAATTAATTTCTTTCATATTATATACTCAGTAGTTAAGTATAATTTGGTTACCTTCACTACTAGATGCCAAATAATCTTTAAGGTCGAGATCGTCAATCTTTCCATCGAGGGCGCTACGTATAACATCCGTACGGTTGGGATTCGTCGCGTCCCAAGTAAGATCAACCTTTGCTTGCTGCAGTGCAGTGGTTGTGAACAGCCGGGGCTTGTACTTGGTTAAGTCTGGTAGATTGTTGCATACTTCTCGTGGCTCCTGTAAAGTGATTTGTTTATAGTACTTATAAATCTTAATTTGTGTAAAACTAGTTACTTATTTGAGAAAAATCATAAATATGTAGCAGAAGTAAATACTCAGATTATACTTGCAAACTTTCAATAGGATCTCAAACTAGACTTAAATCTGAGATAATATTGTGTTTCTTGGTAATAAGGTTTTTTTTATTCATACGGAATAGCAAACCAGCGTGCAAGCCCCCTGATAAATCAAACCTCAACTAGGACTTAGGAAGTCTTATTTGAGGTTGTATGTGGATGTGTTGCTACTCAAGAGGACTAAGTTGGAACGCCTCCTGTCCAGTGTCTTTTGCCTAACCATTCTAATTACACTTCTGCTATGCAAAATAGATGCAAGGATGATTATTTTTAAACCTCACAGCAGGTTGTGCTACTAACTAAACTAAAATTTCTGAAGCATTACAGGTCATACTTGATCGAAGGTGACATCATCAGGAATAAATCTCATATCAAGACGCGTGGCGCTGCTTTCATACTCCATACCGTCGCATTCTGCGTAGAGCCGGTCCGCTGTGCTTGATGCGTCGCACTCAACAACCGCGTAATAGTACCGAAGACGATTCAGCTGGTACCGACGGAGCTTCTCCATATGGTATGTTGAGCCTCATTTGGTAGAAAAAAAACACTTGAATAATAAAAAAAGTTAAGAATGAGTTTGAGTAAATTTTGTTTGCTGTTACTGATTTTGTAGGGAAGACATATCTTTCATCTAAGAACAATTTATGAAACAAGTTTCTTATTCATACCTTCCTCGTTCCCACCATCATCTGATAAATTAGCAATATCTTCCTTTTGTTCTGTGAGCTCAAAGGGACCACGAATCTCTTCTTCTTTCATCCTTTTTAAACCATACTCTGAAGGGTATATCTGAAAATCGAAACAAATAAATTGTTGATTTAGTAAGTTAATAAAACAATCACTTAAAAGTACAATAATGAATGAAATAAGACATTTTGACAGAAAGCTAAAGGTACTGTGAGCATTCACTGTAATGTAACATTACAGATCCAAGCATTACATGGGGGAAGGAGAAGAACCGAGCATTCCAGTGTTGATTTGAGCATTACATCTGTGAGGGTGGAGAACCAAGCATACAGAGGGCAACCTGTAATGATACAGTTTGTAATATTTTGATACAACTTGTAATATCAAGTATTGCACTTGTAATTGAACATGTTGCGGAAGCCGAGCATGCGCCGTTTAGTGATCAGTGGTCCACATGGCAGTGAAGTGAACGAACACACATGGTATAATTTTGTGTTGAATTTATGTAATGGCCTGGGACAAAGAGAAGACACTATTATTTATAGGACCATTATTTACACAGCTTCATCCTACTTTGTGGAATGAACTAAATGCTTGAAATCAATTCAAAAATGTTACCATCTTAAAGTTCAATTCAGTGCATAATTTTACTTACTGTAATACTCATTATCACACCACCCGGAGGTAAAAAAGAGCTCAGCAATACCATCAGATCAGTTGCCTTGATGTTGTCCCAATCCATGTTGCATATTGCAATTCTGTAAATACATGTAATAGAAATTACAGAAGTTTAAGTTTCAACAAGGAGCCAAAACAAGAAATTTTAAAGTTGATTTTATCTGGTTGCAAAGTGTTCTGTATGTCTACCTGTATGAAAAGGAAGAGTGATCTTTATGCCTACAACAGAAATGTGTAAAAGAGCTGACTTAGATCAGGTAATAGATGGATTGATATACATATGCATATGATATGCAAATTAAGGAGTCATTCTCCGGCTTCAGTCAGTGTCTTATTAAACCTGTTGCATCTTGGGCCTGTAAGGGCCCTAGTGTTTGCTGCTGGTGACTGGTTCTTTGAAAACTGTGACAATCAAAGTCACAGCTTAGAAGAAGTGGATTTAACATGGTATATCTTAAGGTGTTAAGCAAAATTAAAATAAATTCTATTGTGTCCTTAGTTGTAATAAAATAAATAATCAAAATGCATAATTTCAACTATATGTTGAGAGAACCTTATGTTATATGAAGTTGTGAAAACAGTGAGTAGTTTTATAAGCACCTTCTTGTGGCCGTATCAGTTGTGGCTGCATCAGCATCTAACTCTCCCCACTCATGCTCCAGCTCACTCTCTTCTTCAGTCTCGCTACTCTCTTCATCACTAGAGCTGTCAGTCATCAGCACACCTGAGAGTTAAACGTAAACTAACTTGAATTATTCAATAAAATTATTTAAAGATTTACATAAGGTTTTTGAGATAAAAGTATATATGTTTTAGTAGCAATCTTGTATTTATAGACAGTAATATTAATCCTTTACATTTAGTCTTATTATATACTATTATAAAATTGTAATAGGAACATGTTTATTACATATATTTTTATTAATTATTGGGAACAGTATAGTATTACTAGATAAACATCTTGATGTTTCTGTATGTACCTTTATGCATTTTACTGATATACAGCAACATAATTGCAGGCAGTACTTTTTGAGTTATGAACTAAATGATTAAGGAACTGTTTGAAGATACACTAGCAGGAACTAAATTGCCAAAACACATGGCTTGATTTATTAAATTTTATTGTGTATTAGGTAATTTTTATTTTTTTGGTGTAAAGTTTTTATTATATTGTACTCTATGTAAGGCAAGACATATGTGATGGCAAAATTTAATTTATTGACATCTGTATGTTACCTTTTGTCCACAACAAATATTGTCCTAGTATCATCATCAACCCATTATTGGCCCACTGCTGGGCAAGGGTCTTCTCTCAGAGATGAGAGAGTATAGGCCATAGTCCACCACGCTGGCCAAGTGCGGATTGTATATGTCCCCAGAAATGGATCCACTTATATTTAATTGCATATATATTTATTGAAAAAAAAGTGAGTGACAGCCTAGTGGTTAAGCATGTCGACCCCCCTACGTTGAGCTGAGGTTCAAATCCTGGCACCTCTATTGCTCGAAATATTATCTAATCAAAATTCTCGAAATTATGTGTGTATTATGAATCAATTATCACATGCTTTAACGGTGAAGGAAAACGTTGTGAGGAAACCTGTATATTTCTTCCTTCATTCTGTTCTCAAAGGCATGTGATGTCCGCCAATCCACACTTAGCCAGCGTGGCGAACTATGGCCTGAACTCTCTCATCTCTGAGAGAAGACCTGTGCCCAGCAGTGGGACAATAATGGGTTGATGATGATATTTATTGAATATATAATACAGACGTACCTTCACCGCGGGCAAAATCAATATCAAGGTCTAAAAGTAGCTTCTTAGTTTTCACATCAAGCTTGCCACGAACTAGCTTATCATTAGCAAAATTAGGTAAATCCGAGGTATTAGATTCGTCATCACTAGGCACTCTTTTGACAAAGCGACCGGGCTTATATTCAAGTCCTTTAATTTCTTGATTCTCACTTTTACGTTCTTGATTCTCAGAATTCTCATTCTCAGATTCATCATCTGAACTTTTGCCGGAGTCTTCTAGTTCGTAATATTTTCTCAAATTTTCCGTAGATGTTTCGTTTACTGGTCTGCCTCGTTTATCAACTGTATATTTTACCTTGAACTTTTCATCGTTGAACATTGACTGGAACCTTTTATCGATTTTGATTTTGCGCTCATACTTGGGAATTTGTCTATAACGCGGGTCGTTCAGGTATTTTGCGAAACGACTGTCTTTTAATATGTCACTCATATTTTATATGCCCAATATGTATTTAAATGTTATATAAGCATTAATAGAAGATAATAAAAGTAGCAAATTATTCGATTCAGTAATTACAAGTTACAACTAGATTTTAGGTTACATACAACGTCGTGCTGCGGTTTACATATATTGTACCTATTCCGTGTTTAAATTTTCTATCAGTGAGGTCGCGTCAGATGAAATGTGATTTTGACAGAATATATAATCACAGATAACACTTCTAATATTATGATCGTATGTGTAGGGTGTGATCGGATATCACTCTACTGATGATTGTGCACAAATTGACAATTTATGATTTGTGATTATAAAATGAAATGGCAGTCAACATCAAAGAATAAAGCACTGTATACAGAAAATGAAAAATGACATTGAAAGGATAGAATCCAAGGCCCAAAATCTGCTGTTATATGCTGCCTTACATGATTACACAATTTATTGTATTGACATTTGACATCGGTCAGTAAGCTCTGCTGAGTCTGCAGTTCTGCAGTCAGAAATAATTCATCAGTTTATGTAGGCGATAGCAAATTAATTATGAATAGCATAGGAGAAGAATGTACGGATTTAAAAAAACAATATGATGACTGTTTTAACAGTTGGTTCTCGGAACGTTTTCTAAAAGGCGATCATGATGATTCGGTGTGCGCCGGAATCTTCAAAATTTATCAAGATTGTGTAAAGGTACTTAACTTAAAAGTTCGATAATGTTACGCAATTATGTGCTAAATAAGCAGGTCCTTTATGAGTTTTTTGTTTGCAGAAAGCTATGAAGCAGCAAAATATTGACTTCAAAGAAATCGAGAAGGATGTATTGGGTACTGAAAACGAATTCAAAGCACCTCCGTCCGAAAGCAGTAGCTGACGAAAGTGTAGTTTATTCATGTGCGCTTTCAGTCCAGTCTTTTTTTGTAATTCTGAGAGCAAAAGCGTTACCAAGTGCTCAGGGCATAACTAAAACAATTAAGTATGTATTACTGAACAAACTAAGAGTATTAAGTACTAGATGTAAATAGAATGTGTCTCCCTTTGTTAAAATTTCAGCTATAGTTATTCTTATATAATCAAATATTGATTATATAATGAGAACACACAGAATGCCAATAAATTGCATTTATTTAGTACTATTTACATGCTAAGGATAATATAGTTAATACACTATGTTTTGTTAGAATCAATGTTTTTTAATTATCTGTAATAACTTTCATTTCAACCCCATGGGGGTTATTAAATTTGAGGAAATCAACTGATTTCATTAGAAGTTATGGTATAATATATTTAAATTATTTGCAAAAAACTGATATAGATTTAAATGCTAATTAAGCACACTTCAATTATTGTATTATTTTATGAAAGGGAATAAATTCAAACCAAGAGGCTAGGTAGTTACTTATAAGAGCTAAATTAGATAGCATTTTGGTTTGTGATAGTCCTGTGTGACAGGCTTGTCTGCAATGAGACAAATATTGCAATTATTTCTGGTGGAAAGTACTGTTTTGAAAGTGAACACTGTTCCAGTTTTTTCTGTTTTGGTTTGAAAGTTGTAGTTAGGTAGAATGTACTGCACAGTGCCATTCCAATGTAGTCTTCAACACTGATGAGTGCTGATGATGAGAGCACTTTGTGGATGTCTATGGGTAGCCAGTGACCACTTAAAACAAGGTAGTTTATGTTATTCTGTTAATATGAAAAGAACTGTTAGTATGAATTTGTAAATAGAAATCTTTTTGATTTGTTATTAATGTAGGGCAGTATTGTGATGAAGTTTGAATTTCGGCATACAGTGGGCCTTATTAAACCATAGCAAATTCTTAATCCAAAAAACAATATAAGGTATACAATTTTGATATCTAATTACTGCTAAAATAGGTTATTTGAACTGCATAAATAAATCAAGACTATATTAAAAGTTGGATGTACTTTTGTGAATGTATCTTTAGGATGATTTACTTAACTCAGACACACAACCAAACTTAATGCTTATCAATTTGCATTATCACTTTGGAATATGCTTCAATCACACTCCTTTAACATTTGTATTGTATTGCAACATTATATAATATTCCAGTCATATAAAAAGTTAAGGAAGTTCAATAACCTGCTGGCTATTGTTTGTCACATCCTAGGTAATAATAGACTACACAAAAAAAACCCAGCTAGATACAGGAGGAATAAACAGGCCATAAATAAAATTTTGTAAATATGAAAGTGAAAAATTGAATAAAAAAAGTATAAGATGGACAAGGGTTAACATAGAAATAGGAACTGATAAATTATATGAAATATGCTGTTTATTAAATAATAATGTCTTATTATCCCTATATATTACATTCATTTACAAAAATTATCTTTGACTGGTGTCCCTTGGCCTATACACAATTCCACGGCTCTTCATATCTCTTATTACTCCAGCAGGGAGTCGTCCAGACACTGAGATTGCATATACTCCTTTACAAAATCGACCTGAAATTAAAAGATTTTACTTAATTAAAAAATTCAACCTATATAGACATCACCTACAAGAGTGGTTATTAGTAGTTATTATTTATACACAGGCATGCAATACTTGTCCCCTTATTTCCCTACTGCTGGGCAATGGGTGTCTTTCCAGAGATGAAAATTGTGTAGTCTAGTACGTAAATATGCACTGATATTTGGTAATAACACTACTGCAGT
>DWKW01001462.1:0-12654 GCA_018250115.1 Doberes anticus | reverse complement strand
AACCCTACTCATATTTTAACGACGTTGAGCATTTTTGGTCTAACGCAACGTTACGTAGCTTTTATTATTCCTTTTTATGTCTTATAAGATGTAAGAGTTTTAACATGTTTTTAGAGTCACTTTCAAACGATTGAATTGATATCTAATTAGTTAAAGCATGAAACCACGTAAACGCGCTTACATTATAGGGTGGGTAGTCGTGACAATAGGCAATAGGGCTTTAGTCGAAACGTTTCGTAAGCAAATTGTTCACCATCGTTTGAGTTGATGGATTACACGGCGATTACAGTCGACAGGAAATCCGCGTATTTTTCATTTGGCAATTGTTACGGTGAGACCGATATCAAAATATCGTAGAACACGGCACCGATTAGATTAACGGCACACAATTGGCTTACATGGAAACTTCGGCCCATTAGCTTTCTGTAATACCTACTCCGTGGATTGGATTAATTCGGAACGCGCCCCGCGGGTGTTTGTGTTCCGTGCCGTTATCGCCCCGTCTCTAACAATAACACGCCAGTGTTAAAATTAAATATTTTCTACTATTTACTACAAGCGGAAAGTTTCATTGTTTTCAGCTTTGATGTTATTTTTGTTGTTGAGAAAATCCTTGTCCACGTTTGCCGAACGGATTCAAAAGGCGTGATGGTTTTAATTTCTGTATGCAAAGAATATGAATGCCATATGGTAATCCCAAGAATTAATATACCTACAATCCGCTAATTAACATAAAAACACAGTTCACAAAGTTAAAAGCGGAAACGAATTAACACGTCTAAGGGCTTTTATACTGTATTAAAACATATTTGGGTTCTGCCCTACGACGTAAACCCTAGACTAGCGGTGCGAAGGTAAATTAACTTGCTTATGTTATAACATTTCAGTCACGATCCGGTTGAATACTCTCTTACTACAGCGACACGACAAGAAAATATTAAGTGACATATACTGCAGACGCGACATATACCGATATGGCAAAATTTAGTAACGACGACATCTATACAAGCTAGTTACTGTACTCAAAGCAATGACTCCTAACCAACTTATCAAGTAGTGCAGAGTGTATCGCTGGCGAAGTGGTGAAAATTAACGCGCTCAGATATACGATTTGAGTCACGCGCGCACTGAATGTTCCGTGCTCGGCAGTCGAAGAGTTAGCGACTAATCGCGACACGGGGAGAGATAATAATATTATCTAATGACACTACAGCATCTAAATTTGCGCAAGCTTTATGGAATTATGAGCAGTATTACTAGTTAAACTAAGACAATATCGACCAACAAAGTACCTACGAAGTAAGCCGTGATGTATATAGTATAAATGGTATGATTGTAGAGCTTATGTCTAAGGCTTGTCTGCGGCGGCACCACCTCTGCACATATTTGCACACACCTGCAGTATGAATACGGCTGTATTTCGGTTTGAAGGGTGTGGTTAGGCAGAAGACACTGGACTGCCTATAGCATTCTACCTTAGTCCTCAGGTACTACTCCTGAGGACTAAGGTAGTACGGTAGACGCATTCAAACACGACCTCAGATAAGACTTTCGTCCTACTTGATGTTTGATGTGGATGTTCATGGGCTGCATCGAACTTTAGATCAGGTGGCGTGCATTCTGGATTGTTATTCTGTTAGCATAAAAATAGAAAGTGTACTGTTTTACGTTATGATTTGTTCGTAAATCGAAGAGTTAGCTAGTTAATGGCAATTAAAGTCGACTTAATGATTTCTACGCCGTTTTACAGTTTAATGTTATTTAATACATTGCCTATAATTTAATATATACATTTAGTATATACGCCACACACATATTTTGTTTTTAAATACCTACAGTTTTTTTTTAATATCAGTAGAATATCAAACGAGCGTACAGGCCACCACACTGCTGCTTTACGGCAGAACTAGGTGCAGCGATGGTGCCGTCGCAGACGAGTCTTCGAAATTAGACTCTACTACCATCAATTGTTTTAGAACTTAGAAGCTGTATTCAAAGCAATGTTACTTAACTAGCTTAGTAAGTGACTAAATATATTACGCCGCATATAATATGTGATGTGAGTCACGTGCACGCTGAACATTTTGCACACGGCAGTCGAAGGGTTAACAGGTTAATCGTTGCACGTATTGAAATAATATATTGTTCAACAGCATTTACGTTGTAGAACGAAAATACAGTTGTTTAAACTTATTCATAACTTATTTCATAAATTTAAACAAAATTCTTAGCTTACTTCGTCATCAACCCATTATTGTCCCACTGCCGGGCACGAGTCTTCTCTCAGAGATGAGAGGGTCTAGGCCATAGTCCACCACGATGGTTAAGTGCGGATTGGCGGAATTCACATGCCTTTGAGAAAGTTATGGAAGCAGGCATGTATGTTTCCTCATGGTGTTTTCCTTCACCGTTAAAGCGAGTGATAATTAATTCATAATACGCACATAACTTCGAAAATATCGAATAGATAATATTTCGAAAAATAGAGGTGCATACCGGGATTTGCATCTCGATCACCATGGTAGGGTCGAGATGCTTAACCAACAGGGCATCAGTCACTTAGCTTACTTAATAATTACTTAGTTACACGATTTTACGAGAGGAGTCAATATCAGAGAACATTTCTTTGAACGGTAGATGAAGGCTTTTAACTTAACAGCTCATTTTAATGCGATGATAACTCATATAGTTGAATATTCCTGGGAAGTATTTTTTTTTAAATCTGAATTAAACATTAAAAATATGTCCGACAGCACTACTAATCGGAACGCAGAACTCGGTGCTTATGATAAAAAATATATTCATAGATAGTAAAAAGATCTTTCAAACTAGATGTTGGTAGTTTTTTTTAAAGTTATATTTCCTTGGGCGTGGCAGGAAGAGAAATTGGTAAGCAAGGTGGATTTTTTTCTTTCCGCGTTGCGACCATACTAGGTTTAAATATATGTTTCATGAGTAAACCACTGAGATGACGATCGTCTTTATCGTTATCCACTTCGTCATTGTTGATCCTCAACCATGATCTTCGCGTTCATTTGTAATTTTGTTTAATTTCCCTAAGTCACCAGTTCACGTTAGACATGAAGCGTCTTGCCATAACATACTTTCTTATCCCTCAAATGGATTAATAAATGTTTTCGGTTACGATTTTTAACCAACTAAGTTTATAATGTGAGATGTATACTACGCTCACACTGAATACTCTGTGCTATTTAGTAATTGCTACACACGCTGAGATAATGTGCTAATGCGTCTAAGTTTCCACACCTACAAACATGAGTAGCGACTTTAGCATGGGTAATGATATCTGAACTTTCCTGACGTATCATGAAGAAGAGTATAAGTTTGTAATGAGTTAAATTTTTAACCCAAATTACATCAGTTTACGAGAAACTTAAACAGGATTCGTTTATGTTAAGCTCTCGGGAAGTTTTAAAGATACCTTCATTTCGTTGTGAAGTACTCACTCGATTTTGGTTCTTTAAGAAGGATATTATATGGTTTTATTTTGTGTTACTGATATTTATAATAACGAAATGGGATTTGTTTAAAAATCCAAACATAAATATCTAATACCTTTGTAATTAGGCATTAAAATTAATAATTAATCTATCTATAGTTAGAGAAAAATTCGGAAAAGATTCGTTCATCGTTGCCAGCAGTGGTACATTAATGGTAGCCAGCCATAGTGCTAAATATACTGGGGGTTTCTATCTTCATATGTAGTCTTTATTGTTCCTTTTATGAATCCCAAGAGACGGAAACTAAAGTTACGAATTTGTGCCTTATAGCCAGTATTTATCAAAGTGTAATCCCCGCAGTCCTAAAGTAGCAATAACCTTAAAACAAAACAGATATAAGTAATGTTGTAAGGTAATATAATAGTTTCCTTCTTAGAATATTATCGTAAAATTTTGTTATTCATCTTATCATCACGATCATCATCAAGACATTATTGTACATCGGCTGGGTATGGGTTTTCCCTCTGAGATGCGAGGGCTTAGACTTCACGCTGGCCCAGTGCGTATTAGCGGACTTCATATGCCTCTGAGAACAGTATTAACAGCTCTCAGATGTTTCTTTTAAGCAAATGATAATTCATTTCTAATACGATACTAATAATATCGATGATGCGTGTCATGATGTCATGCGTGTCTGTTCCAGTGGGTTCGAACCCGGACCCACTTGAACAGGTGGCCGAGATAACTTAACTTAGGCTATCACTGGTAGTATCCTTTATCGCTATGGCGCAGTGATCAACTGCCTGCCATTCAGAGGGTTCTGAGTTCGATTTACAGGAGAGCAGAAATTTGGATGACGAATTTGTTTCTAGTCTGAGTGTATATGTTCTTGTCTGTGTCACAGGGGATCAAACTGTGGGTCTATGAGTGTGAAGCGTGATTTATTAATTATTTATAATCGGCAGTTTGATAATCATATGACGTGGTCAGTAATGCGTATCTATAGAGAGAGACAAAAGTGGTGGTGTATGCTCCAGGTTACTCCTAGGGACCCGTGCCCCGTAGTACCTTTAAGTATTTTCTTTAATGTCTTTTGGCGTAACAGTATTTGGCAGATTGATTACAAATAGCATTTTACATTATGTATCAAGAAGCTATTCAATAAATTGCAATTTTCAGGAATGGATTGCTTCTTTTATTTGCGTTCAACAGACTACGAAGAACATTGTAAACTACGAGTATATATGAGAAATATTAGCTAAAATAAGAAAGCACTTTAAGTCTCTAAGCTCTACCAATTTCATCAAACGCAATATCTGGGAAAGTCTAAGATCAAGTTAAGTACTTGTATTACCGTGAACGATTAAAGAAGTGCGAGCTGATAAAGATAATATCAATGACATAGTTGCACTCTATCCAACTCATGCTATCTATGTCATCATCTCAAAAGGTTGTATTGAGGAGATCGCTTTCTATCTACAAAAAAAAACATTTTTATTAGCTATTGCTTATGTTTTTTGTGTGTGTGCCATAAAGTGTATTCATTCACCGAAAGTTGATACAGGTCAAAAGCCGAGTGCAAAACTACATACTTTTCGTCCGCCACATGACTTCGCTAGACACTAGACGCTATTTACTAGACATGGGTTGTTCTGTCTCTGGTCAATCTTTTTTTAGGAAAATACAATTTTTAAAGTTATGAAATTATTTATCTTTAGTTACTTAAAAACGTAATAATCGATAAACGTAAAAATAAATTATAACCGGCCATATACAGCTAAGATCATAATAATTTTTTGACTTTCGGTAGTCGTACCACGTATCACATAGCTTTTACAGTAAGACAACTGAGCAAGTTTTAGTCAGACATATTTCGCTTAGGTCAATGAAACTTAGTAGCGATTAAAAGAGTGTCGTAAAGGAGACCGAGTAATCTCATACGAGCCGTAATAAAGTATTAACGGTGACTCCGTCCTGCTGCGACGCCTTTACGGGTTCATATTTTTAACCATGTCAAGCTATGGCGAGGATTGAGAGCTTTATTAAGAAAGTTGTGATTTAATAACCGGTTTATTAGTCGAATTTGAGGAACGGCTGCAGATGTCTTACAATAGAAGTTAATAAGTTAATAATAGAAGTCAATAAAGTTTAATTAGAAATGGGTGGAGGCTGTGGTAATAAAGAGCGTTTTTCGTAATAAATCTTAATAGGTTTTAAAAAGCAGGTTATAGCTTAAATTGTGGTAGAATTTCGAAGGGTCGTCTGCGGCGACACCAACTCTGCACCTATTTCTGCTTTTAGCAGTGCGAGCACTGCTGTGTGACATTGCATGGCATTTCGACTTAGTCCACGGGAGTAGCAACGCATCCATCTGAGTTCGTTCCAGATAGGACTTAGGTTCTATTAGGTGTTGGTCGTTGTTGCTCATGGGTTGCAGTGATCACTAGATATCAAGTGGCCAACATGCTCGTTTGGTGTTCCGTTATAAAACATGTAAAAAAGGTAAATTTCAATAGGCAATGTACGTATATTATATGTTGAAACATTTTATTACATTTTTTAAAGTTGGTAATTGGGATTACGACATTATCTTATATTCTCACCAATTCAGATTGATATTCACAATGTAAGTATCCGGTAAATTAAGTGTGGTAGAAGAGTAAATGAAAAGCAGTGGATATTAATTAGTCGAGGAGACAAGTGGCGGTAGGCACTTCGTAATATGAAGCTACCGTTTCATAAAGCGGCTGCCGTGAAACTGACAGATTACCTGAATTCCGCCCTTTACTGCTTATTAACTTCGCTTTATTAACTCCACTCTACACGCGTTTGAGGCGCATATCATTATACCCGAATACAAAATTACGTCAACTTACAGTTCATTCATCGTGAAGATATCAATTCACAATTGAATTGAAATAAGAACAAATAAAAAAAACATGGAGCGGCATCGAAGCAGGCACTTTAAAATATAAGCTGCATAGAACTTCGTATTTAAACCATAGATTTTATTATACGAAGTATGGAGCGTTACTTTAATAAAAACTGTTACTTTATTTTGCAATTTTCAACCTCGACCAGAGTGTGACTGCACCAAGTTCCCTAGTTGGGAGCAGAGCGCTGCGTGCCCAATGGGGAACGTGAATGAGTTAAAACCAGAAAATAAACAAACATGCGACATTACCCTAAGAACAGCATACAAAATGTAACACAGAAAATAATTTAAGCAACATGTATAAAAAACAGGGATAGCCTAGTCGCCCGCTACTGTAGGTTCGGGTTCGAATCCCAGCATGCACCTCAAATTTATGTGCATAATGGAAACTAATTTGATTTGCGGCGAACGAAATCATCGCGAGGAAACTGCTTGATTCACCTTAAAGTTCTTGAAGATCCTTAGAGGTCCTTCCAATTCGCACTTGGAAAACGTGGTGATATACGGCCTAAACCCTTCTCATCCTGCCCAGCGGTAGGAAAGGAATGGGTTACTCACGGTGAAGCAATATATAGTATAATATGAAAATTGCAAATACGCTACATTAAAATGACATATTATAGAACTTGAAATAAAATAAAGTGAAAAACTTTGAATAACGAATGATACAGTAACTGAAAATAAAAATCACGAAAGACATCCAGTTAAATGTTACGTAAAACTTTATGTGATTTAAAAGTCAATTATGTTATTTGCATGATTGCGATCGCGAGTTGTGTACAGCTATTTTCGTTTCTAGTTGCTCCATGAATTCTTTGACTGTTGTTTTCAAGGAACGAAAGTTTGCTGCTACTCTATTGGATCCAATGACAGGTTTATACCGATACATTTTACAATTTAAGATTGTTGTTTGAGAACGGAACATATAAGACAATTATAAAAAAGACTTCATAAAATACTAACAAAAACAAATACTCGTATATTAATGCTTTTAAATATCTAATAAGAATATAATAACAAACTTTAATGTAAGACTGAGTAGGTTAAGCGATAGAAAATCTATCATCGAAGAAAGAATTCAGTCTGTACGTCATTGTAATCCTTTTACCATTCATCTTCTCAGACACGAAAAGGCTCTCCGGCAACGGGGACTAATTCCGAATGCACCTCCAATCGTAAAAGAAGTCGTAAAGAAGCGAGTCTCCCCTCGAACCGATGCACGGGAATCAGGGAACAAATAGTTGATTTCTTATTGGCTTCCGCCCAGACTCAGATTGAAAATTCGCCATAAAGACATTGGGACACGCCTGGCCGGATTAAAGGGGGAAACTAATAAAGAAAACTTTTGCGACACCGTATTTTTACCAAACGCGCTCTTAAAACTTTAGAACCTTTATTAGGGTCGCCATGGTAATAGTTCAGAAAAAGCTCTGCGGTGTTCGGAATGCTTTTACCGTAAGACGATAAAAAGATTTCGACTTCTAACGTAGCATTGTGGAGTTGATTAACTTTTTCAATATTGAGACATTTTTGGTTCAGAAATGGGTAAGGTTAGGTTACATGGGTTTTATTAAATTCTCTGTGGTATGATAGAAGTTTAGATAAAAAAACCAAATGGAACATAAAAAATACTTATCTCATAAACATTCAACAATAAAAGCATAAAAGATAGAATATTTGATGCGCATACTCAGCTAAAAGTAGTGACAAGGAAGACAGGATGATAAAGTCGGATAGGAATTGGCTAATGTGAATTTCATTTACATTAAATTATCTCAAGAAACCGCCTTCGAAACAAGAACGAGCCCTTTTGGGGATCTGTTTACGCAATACGTAAAGATGCCCCATAGGGATTAATTTACTCAGAGCTTTTAATAATTAACCGAAAGTAATTGCGCAAGTTCATTAAAGATAACCACAAAAATCAACGGAGAATTCACAGGAAAAAGAATACCACAGCCGTAACCGCTGACGAATACGAAACGAGACCAATTTCATTATCCTTATGCCCATAAAAAAGAATACTATTCGTCACACCTTTCGATAAAGGTGTAAATTTTGGCACCACGCTGTACGAACATAATTTCACACACGCCTAAACTCATCGTTCGGCGAAATATTAAGGTGTATAAAATTTTATTACGAACGCAACCCCTACCCTGCTCTATAAACATTTTCTGTTTCGCGTTTTTTCCCTAGTGAGGTAATGTATAACATCTTTCTCCTTTGCCTTATTTCTCTCTAATGCCACATTTGTGTCTTAATAAGGAACGGTATTATGTTTCGAACGTTCGCATTGTTTGATTTTCAATCTCCAAGGATTGTAGATTTTCTTTGCTTTGCTAATGGCCCGCCGCTTGGAAATTGAATTTTTGAAACACTATGAAGGGGTTGGAGCTTGATTGCGTATCATTTAAACAGCTTATTGATAAAGTAAGCATTTAAAATGGCGCTACTTTAAGTATTAATTGGAAAAAAGCGATTTTTGTATTATAAAGTCAAATGAGATGTTTATATTGACTGCACTCGACGCAAAAGCATCAAGCGAAATCCGATGAGCAGGGAACTCATATTTACTTAAAAGTGTTTTAATGCTTTCTGCATTTACGATTTCGTAAATTACATTTTTGTCGTTTATACCATTTTTTTTGAGAACATGCAATGAGGCAATTTAGCTATAGGCTTTTGACGAGAGTCATTATAAAGTTTTGACTCTACAAATTGTAACAATTTGTACAATGCCGGTTTATTATCATCGTTAACGATTGTTTTATGAAATTTATTAGGGTCCTCTAGAAGGTTTAAAGTAGAAATTTAAAATTTTATGCCTTTTTCTACCATGTTGTGCTGAGAAGGCGGTATATATGGGCGTCACATAGGGCGGTTTACAAGTAGCAACGTGTCGAATCATTATAATCAACCCATTTATTACCCAGTTCCGGATACTGGTCTCATGTCAGAGATGATAAGGGTTTAGTCCATAGTCCACCTCGCAAGCCAATTGCGGATTGGCGTTGATGATATGCCTTCAATAAAATTTTGGAAAACTTTCAGTAACGCAGGTTTCCCCACGACGTTTCTCTCACCACAAATGATAATTAATTAATTTCTAATATGATTATATATCATTAATTTGAAAAATTAGACGTGTACCCTGAGATTCAAACCACTATCGTGCTATAAACAAGCTATAATTGCTTACGTATCGCATAAAAAAAGTTTTTTTAGCAAGACCTTTAAAAATATCATTTATACTTAGGTGAGATATAGAAATAAATACAAATTGAAACGGGTAATCGTCGGCAATCCCACCGAAGCACGCTCCCCTTATCTCAGTGGATCGCAGTGTCGTGTCGCGGATATTCTTCTTATTGATACTTGTGTCTTGAGCCTTTACATTGACTGCACAAAATGTATTGGAAAACCAAGGAGAGAGCTTAAAGTCATAAATTGTTTAAAAGTTTAAATCGAAGTTTTACTTTACAGTATCGGTCTGGTTGTTATATGGATCGTACATAATATTGGATTTCCACGTCTATTAACCTTTGCAGCTTCGTTTGTCATTTTAAATTGCGTAAATAATTTAGTTGTATCCTTCAATCAACCAAAATAAAGAAAACGTCTCACGCTCATAGTTCCATGCTTAGTTTTCCTGTGTCGTGGGTGCCATGGACACACACAGAAACAAGGACACAAAAACCCAGATCAGGTACAGATATCTAAATTCATTATTCAAATTTCTGCTCAGCCGGGAATCGAACCCAGAACCCCCCAAACGGCAGACCGCACATTGACTACAGCGCCATACTGGTAAAAAGTGTGTTACAACAACATGTTATCAATCCGTAAGATATCTATAAATTACTAACTGATATTTCAGTGTTCAGGTGTACACAGACAGTATCGTGATGACAGTATTTAACTTATGTTTCACTTTGAATCAAAAGTAATAAACTGTTTCAGAAATAAGGAACTCATGATTTTTGTGGTTTTAAGCATAAAGCATTTTTGTACCGAAAGTTGTTTACTCAAGTTGGGTCGCATTTTATAGAGGACTTTTTCTCGAGGCTCCGTTGCTGCCAGAAATAATTTACATAAAATCCTGAGTAAACGCAGCGAATTGAGTAAACTTCAATCACAGGATCGAGTCTTCCAGTTTACTAGTAGCGGCGCGAGCACTCTTCTCCTCGGCGTGAAAAATTATTACACCGACCTCCTTGTTACAAATTACGGTTTGCGACATGGAAAAAATCAACATTACCGTTCGTTTTCAATTGCTTTATTTGCTCCAACGAAGGTGAGTTATAGGGATTATGTGCATTCGACTGTAAGAAGAAATAAGCAACCGAGCTTTTCCGAGTTCTCACTCCATCAATGGCGGTCTGTTGAAAAATAAATATTTTAATGTAAACCGATCGCCTTTATAAAGGTTCAGGTAAATCTTTGCACCTTTTCTTCTTCGGTGATAGTGACACGGGCGGTTTCGAAGACATATTTGGGACTATCCATAGTCTGGAATCCTATTGTAATTTATGCTCATTGAACCGGAAAAAGTATACGGGGAGGCTAAGGTCGACGTCGATTCTTTTATTGGTATACGAAATCAATAAGAAGCGTGACGCGGCGGCGTTACAGGGACGGTGGCGTTTAATATAACTCCCGAAATCGCACTCTCATTTATTCGTGTGATCGGTTAATAGGTCGGGTATCGAATAAACCGGAACTTATTTATTGCGTCTCAAGAGAGAGAATTCAATCGGCCGGTGTCTGCCTTGAACAATTATTCTGAATACGTTAGTGAGTCGCCATTCCGGTCGGTACTATGCAATAAGTCACAGGGACCTCAAGGGAGAGTTGGACTCGGCTGCCACTCCTCCGGGTTCATAATTGGAAATTGAAATTTGTTTAGGACTGTGTCGGGTTCCTAATTCGATTATGGTAACGCCTCGTGCGCAATCAGCGAGCAATAACAATAAATATAAACACCAGAGGTGAATCAATGTCGTACAACGACCACACGTAGCCTAATCACCCGCAATTTCACCAATTTACCCCGTGTCACGGGATAGATTAAACCGTTCTCCGCTACACACATATAATATTCTAATTTACTTTTACAATGCCAATCGATTATAGTAGGTTCTTTGTTTGTGTTTCTTAAGAGCAATGTTTTTTTAAAATTATATTAAATTAATTACTGTATTTATATGTGAAAAACGTAAACGTTAAATTAACTAATCTGTATCTACAAGAACTCGAATATGAGTATTTTCATAAACATATCTGCATTACTAATAATATTATTTACGGTGTCACGGTCCCACGATAATTGTAAAAGGGATTTTATGGCAACACCGTATCGTCATTTGGTCGTTACCTGGCATCCTCACGTAGCTACTATCTCTTGTTACAGTGGTAGTTCTGTTTTATTAGTTATTATGAAAGTTTCCTTAATACCTGCAATTTAATTATGTAGAGTAGATAAACCACATTTTCCCTTTGTTTTGACTATCAATTTTTATGTAGATATCTAGGTACAATAAAAGTAACTGTAAAATAAAATTTATTGCTTAGTCAGAAATGTTAGCAGCCGATTCAAAGTGATATATAAAATAAGATTCAACTTTATGAGATTGCATTTAAAGAGTATGTGGGTTTGGGTCGGAGTTTTACTTTAGCCTACGATACACGAGAGCATGCTCTTCGTGTAGCTATTTCGATCTATGTGAGCAGCATTCCCCTTTACCTTGGGACTCATTCTTCTGCCCGCGAACTACCCGATGGAGCAAATAACTTGCAGTTTACGCTTTTCAGACCTAGAGCGTTGGCTGTAAATTTCACACACTTTTTAGCTTTTTCAGGAGTTGAAAGTATATTATTTAAGGCAATAGGGTACGTGTTATAACCTATACATATATATACCTACCTATATAGATACATATTTGAGAGAAGTTTGGAACAACTTTTAAATATTCTTTAAATTTTTAAGTGTTCCTGCTTCCGTAGGTATGAGTACGCAACACAGGCACAGGTATTCCTCCGCATATAATTGGTCTAACTCTAAAGCGTTACCATCATGCTGCTACAAAACAGAATAAGGAAGATACGGATTAGTGGACAACCTGATTACGGAATATTTTAAGTTACTCTACAGTAGTATTTTGACAATAACAAGGACATATTTTGATGGTAGTAGTCTTATGTCGAAGGTTCGCCTACGGCGGCACCACCGGTGCACCTATTTCTGACGCTAAGCAA
>DWKW01001461.1:0-12654 GCA_018250115.1 Doberes anticus | reverse complement strand
ACAGATAAAACAAATAAATAACTTTGCGAATTCAATGGATTTAGAGTAGAATTGAGCGAAACAGGCATATTTTAAATGATTTTCAAATTTCTAGATATCGAACCGTGAAATTATTACATGATTACAATAATATTATAGATATTGGAAAATGCAATTAGACATAGAGAAAAATTGTATTTCTATAGGTATGAATTGAGTTGAAGTGATTTATCAAATCGAATTTTATTTTCATATGCACAATGTCCGAATTTGAAATGTAAGGACTAAAGTTGATTTCGTCTTACTATGTAACTGAACATTGTCATCGTCTGATATGATAAACTAATAACAAAGTTCACGACCGTTCACATTATAGTTGTCATTTAGATTTACAATAAATATTTGCTAATTCACATTAAATTTTCTATTAATAGACGCACAGCTTGTATTGGAAACATGTATGTAATGATCAAATTACATATGTACTTAAATAGATATTTTCATGACAACTTGAAACTTTTGACATTACCATAACTTTTTATTTCGAAATAGTTACATAATTTACAATATATGTCACATAAATAATGAGAGCCATATTTAAGTTGTATGTATGAACACATTTTAAAGTACAGACTTACAAAATAATACTATACATTGATACATACGTGCAGTCCAGTTTCAACATTTAATTACACAACATTTCAGATCGAATAAATTTAATAAATCATTCAGCACCCTCCATATATCAATAGAATAAAATACCGGTCATGGCTCCCATTACAAACACTATAATTAAATATAGGAATTATTATGACCAAAAATGTTTGTGCCCAAATAAACGCACTTAATATATCATGATGTAAAAATATCGAAATAATAAATAACAACATTTTAACAAGCATAATATTAATTAAAGTAATTTCTAGAAATACTTAACATAAGATGAGATTTAAACAAAACTTGTTAAAGTTTAATAGTTGCAGAATGACGTATTATATGGAAATTTGTAGCACTTCTTTAATGCAAATATCTTATGATTTATAATAATGTCAATTAAACAGCCACACAAATAATTTTCTAAGTTCTAAGTTCTAGTGCAAATATTATTTTTATAGAATACTGCATATTATATTAATATGGTGCTTACATGGAACCATTCTTAACAAGATAGAATGCTACAACAGACTGCATAGATAAATGAATTTTAAGTCCAGGACTAAAAATAAATCTAATTATCTAAGTATGCCAAGCAATAAAATTGTGTAATAGTAAAAACATCTAGCTGAAAAAACCCTCAATTTACCCATGAGTATATTCTAGCATGCCAAGTTAGTGCATACTTAAATCCTACAATCGTCATTCTTATTTAGACTGCTCATAATAACTGCCTAGCTATTTTTCTATTTCAACTAAATCAAAATGAATGTTTCCACTTTTGGATATATCTTTAACAAAATATCATCCTAACATGTAAATATTACACAGTGTTAACCTTTCTATTTGCCTATCTACTTAAGAAGACTATTTTCATTCAGAAGGTCGTAACTAATCTCTTCACAATTTTTTTACATAGGATTTCCGTCGTAAAGTAAAACTCTGTTTTACAGATGGGTAGCCACTAGTTCATGCATTTAACTTCCAATTTATGATCAATAAATACTTAACTCAAGTAATTTATCGTCATGTATACTAAATGACTAATTAATTTCATAATAATTTATTAAACTATGTATTAAAAAAATATATGAAATAATAGCTTGCAAAGCATTACACCTTTGCCTACTTCTTCAAGGTCAAGTATTAAATTAGCATCTTTATAATATTTAACCTTATTTCCTCACTAATCTGAGACAGTTGTAAATACAAAGAAGCACCTGTGTCTATACTGCATTACTTCTATAGCAAATTTCTAAAAATATGCGGTTTTTCACATAATAACAAGTGAAGCGCAAAATTTTTTATGTTTGTAAACTAATTTAGATTAAAAACTCTGATGGGGGATATATACCTATTGGACAAAATTGAATTATCATAAAGTATCAATGGGTATGCTACATTACTGCTATAATATTTAATTGAATATTAATCTCCAAAAAGGACCACTCCTTACTACAATTATTAAGATGTGATTTAATAATTAAGTGTCACTGTCACTATATAAAAAAAAAGTAATCAAGTAACATTATACTGTTTCTTTTTTCTATTATTTTCTGCAGTACATGTTTATTGGTCTGTTTTAACTAATAAGGTGAGATTCTAATTAATTTTATCTCCAGTTTCAGATTGTTCAGTTATACAGACAATTATTTATTTAAACATAAGCATTTTGTTTTTTTTGTAATTATATTATAGGATAATGTTGCATGCGTGACAACAATATGAATTCAAGTGAGTGAAATATTTGTGTTATGAGATAATTTGCTATAGTATAATGAACACATAGGCTTCCTGGGTATATGTATATGATCTATGATTTAAATATATGGTAAAAAGGTACAGTTATTATTCAACAAATCGAAAATGAGTAGCACCTAGTAAACACCGAAATCGGGAATATGCTAACAGTATGAAGCAGAGCGTGTTACCGGTGTGGAGCCATAAGTAATGCTCCATATTACTGGATGACGCAGCATTTGCACTTGGACTTCTTTTTGATGGTCACATGCTCCGGCTGAAGTGGCTCCTGCGGCGGAGCACGCTGCACCTCCACCTGTCCTTGGCGCATTTCAGGCACAGCAGCTCCATTCTTAGTACCATTCATTGCCTTAGGAGTGCTCTGCTGCAATGGAGCTTTTGTTTGAGGAGTTGGAGCATTGGCCTGCAAGGAAAACATATTTACTTCAAAAATTTTACACTAATATGCACTATAGTGCATATTTATGTAACTGTATACAGTTACATAAATATTATAGTCAACGCAACATTATTGCATTGGAAAGCCTTAGAATTAACCCTTAATAATAAAAATAGTTATTTGTTTAACTTCTATTTTCTTATATCTTTAAAAGAGCATACTGAAATTAGTGGTAAACACTAATGACAATTGTCAAATTGGGATTCAAATTACTAAAATTAGTTTTAGTAATATGTTTTTACAGTCATGTTCTACATAACACATCTGAATTATCTATAAAGAGTATCCTGCACATGTTTCAGATGAAGGCCAATTCAATCATCAGAAGTTTTCAAAACACCCGTTGCTACTACTTTATGCATATAATTAGTATTCTTAATCTATGGAACTGGTAGCACGTATTTGGCACACAGATAAAGATTGTCCTAACTTCAATACAGGCCGCCTGATGCCACTTCCATTGAATAAGCTTCGTAAATGTTGCTTGTTGCTTGATCCACAGATAATTTGAAAAGCTAACCTTTAAACCAGAACATATTTATTAGTGCAAGAGCTTTACAGAAGAATCCTTATATCATGATTCAAGTGAAGGTTCAATTTGTCATTGTACTGTATTTAATTCCCTGATAAACAAATAAATGAATTCACATACAGTAACATTGTTTACATGAGTCTTCTCCTCCTTTTCATCACAGACGGGAAGCTGAGGCGCAGCTGTGGGCGTGGGAGTGATAGGTTTCCCACCCTTGATCAGTGACACAATCTCATCAGCTTCACGGCTTAAGTCACCATCCGGGCGGAATGGATTGTCCCAGCCACTCTCAGTGCTGCAACAAATTACTTGCTTAAAACGTATGTCCATTTTGTAATATGTATAATGTCTACCTTGTATAATGTGGGATAGGTAAAACAATTTTTATAATAGTTTTTGTAATAGTGTTATATAGCTGAGTCAATAATATACAAGTATTGAGAAATTGTTAGGGACTAAGAACAAAATTGATTTTTGATATTTATTTGATGCAATCACTATCTTTTATGTCACCAATGCCCCAATGAAAAAGGTGGTTTACAGTGCATAATGACAATTGTCAAATTGGGATTCAAATTACTATTGAGCTTATTATAATAGGCTCAATTCATGCAGTATACTGCTATGTAGTATACTACATAGTACATTGTGCAACACAAATTAAAGGTAGGATCGTTTCTAGGTGTGTTCAAACATTGTGGTGTTCAACTGAACCCTATTATTTAGTACTTTGACCACTGACATTTCCACAGTAGGTCAGGAAATATATTGTCAGTGATACTTTTTTTCTTTTAATTTTATGTGCAGCTATTGCGTTTCCATGTCATTTATGTACATTCATTTGTACTGGCTTTTAAACTTCTGAAGTACATGCAGCTAACTGTTTTATGATATTTGTCTTAATGAACACCATTAAGACAAATATCATAATTATAATTCTCAATAACACAGTTTTACCATGAATATTTAATTTGCAGAATAAATATAATTTTCAATAAGCAGACATTTTAATTACAGATTAAGATTCAAGACGAGGGTAAAAGTATAAACTTGTGTTACAATAGATATATTTAAAATAAATATAAACATACATACTATAATATTATTTTTCATACCAGATACATATAACATATATCCTTTAATGGCAATAAGATTAGAAATAATTTAAGATAAGATCAGTTTAAGTTAGAGGAAAGATAGTGGTTATGAAGCAGATTAAAAAAAAAAAAGGATGGGATAGGCATCTTAAAGATTAAAAAAGAAGATGAGTTTACAGGAGTAAATATTAAGGCACAAGGTAAGATGGGATATTTAAAATGGTATTTTAATTAAATATCTATGTAAGACGAAAATAGTGCACTATGTAAAGTTGCCAAAATGTGAACATTCTGTTAAGGACAGACAAGAAGCCACATGATATGAACTTAGGTGGAATTCTGATATGTGGTCAAATATTCAGGTTTTTAGTGGGACCCAAATTTGTTATATGTTGAACACCAATGATCACCTATCAATAAACAGCAATTTCTACCAACATGTTGTATCTGTATCTTAATCTATATAAAGAGCTATGTTATCATGGATTTGCTACTTTAGGTATTCAATATAAGAACATTTAAGATGTTTCAGATCAACATTTTTATATAATTTCTGTTATCCATTTGATAAGATTTCCTTAAACTACATAACAGGTAGCTCAACTCACACACAGTGCTGCAGAAAGTTTTGAATTCTAAATGCTTGAAAAACTAGTTTTTCTTATAACAATCAGAATATATAACCAATAATATAAACTTAAAAGCTAAGTGACAACTTGGTTTAAAAACTTGTTGGGAAAATAAAATAACCCTCAATCAAAATAAAACCACAAGTACAAAAGTAAAGTAACAATTTGACAACACCACCCATTTCATTACTCAGATTTTCACATTGCATTATATTTATGGAACTCATGAAAAACATTTAGGTACCTGATTTGCCTGCTATACATCTGTTCAGCCATGTCTGCTTCAGCTGCAGCTGTTAGAATGGCAGCGTAAAGTATGGGTGACTCTGGCAGAGAGATGGGGGGTGGTGGGGACAGACACTGTGGCCTTACCCCTTGGTAGAAAGACACACGGACTTTGGAACGCTCCAATCTGGAATATTTAATAGCACTCCTCACAATATTTGGTCACACAATATTATGTCATTTATGTTAATTTTACTATAAGTATAAAACTTGAATAATACATTTGCATTGGCAAGCAGAGAAAAAAAAGTTAAAAAACCAAACTGTGACTATCACATATCAACATAAAGTATGTCAAGTATGTAGTTTCTTGACATAAACCTCAATGTATGGTCAAATGGAAAGTGGAACAAAAACAAGTGCACAACTCAAATGAAACAAAATTATGGAATGTTTTGCATTGCCTCAATGGATATCCAACAGTAAGCAAGAGCAGCAAGCATGCATAAACTATGTGGGTAATTCAATAACAGCTTCTGTTCTTTTATTAGAAGATGACTATATTCAACACCCACATGTTTATTAACTCTAATAAAAATCATGTTGCCTTGTGCAGGCGGAGATCATGCTTTTAAAGGTTCATTAGTGTTATCTATACTATTATAAAATTGTAAGGGACTGTGTCTGTGCATTGAACATATTTTTGAAAATGTAACAGACATTGATTATTCAGAACTTTCTGAAAACAAAACAATTTTCTTTGAATTTCTGCTTGTTTACTTTAATATTTACTCACCAATCACACAAAAAATGCTCAGTTTAAAAATTTAGATAATGCTTCTTACTCATGAGTGCATACTGGGATTCTCTGTGTTATGGAGTGAAATATATTTGAACGGGTCTACACAGTATTGCAATGTTATTTAGGTTATTCTGTTAATGATAACTTATTTACTATAATAACATCTGAATTAAAACGTGGACAATTGAGATTTTCACTTCATCTTTATTTGAAAGTAGATAATTCCCGCAGCTTCATCCACATCTATTTAGGATTATAACATTATATAATGTTATAATATACAAATTTATTCAACCATACAAAGACATTTATTGATTACAACCTCCACTCCATCCAATAAGGATTGAATCTTGAAAAAAAAAGTAGTGATGTTCTTACAGTGGCTTTAAACTGTAACTATACAAAATTTTATCTTAATCGGGCCAGCAGTTTGAGCATAAAAGCACATCAGACAGACAGACAAAGTTAATTTCGCATTTATAATATTAATAGGCACAACATGAAATTACAACTAAATTTTTAGGACAGTCTAATCAAATATTCAGTAAATCAAATGAAATCTGTGGATCACTTTCTTTTAAAATCGATGTAAATAGGACAGAATAAAAGTGCAAAATATTTCTTGTAAAAATACAAAAGGCATAAAATAAAGTGTATGCAAATGATTCAATAATAAAGTATGACACTTTGCTATTAATGTACTTTATTCAATATATCATGCTCATTCTTACACTGAAATGTTAAAACCTATCTAATTCAAATAAAATAAATGTTGATTTCTGAACTACATAATTGCAAAATTAACAAAATACACATAACTGGCAGTAAAGACAAGCAAGAGCAGGCAAAGCGATGCGGCCGGCGCGGCCCCGTGACAGGGCACAGGGCGGGTCTTCCATTAAATGTATGGCCACTGAGTGACATTATAAATAGAGCTTTAAAAACGTTTGCCAATACATGTTTCCTACATGTACCTACGTGGTGACCAATGACCTTGTTCTCCCGAGTTGTGGATGGAACTGAAAGTCGTTTTATATGTTTATAATTCGGTCCTCGTGACGTCATGCTGGCCGAATTAACTGTACAGTAAATTCGCGGATATCCTAGGGCATATGGTGTAATACAGATTGCCCTTGTCACAATTTTTTTTAATTTTTATGTGCTTTAATTCGGAAAGAAACCAATTATTAAAATAAAGAAACGGACCTGTAATTAATCGGCAAGTTAACACCCAGTGCGCAGCATAACAAGAATGACGTAAACAGTGTAAATAACATACCTCACAAGTATCCACAATAAAACCGGTAGGTAATTACAGATTTTTAAACAATTCACGTCTTAATTATCACTATTTTATTGGAAGAATAGGTAATTACAGTGCATGTCAAAAACATGAGCGCAGTTTGCGCTGTAGGGCTTGGTCCGTTCGACGCTTCGCGACTACAGCGAGTGAACGACAGTACAGTCTACTCTACACAACAGTGTTTCCACAGAGTTCACAACATCGATCTCGGAAGTCGCGGTCGTGGCGATCGGAGCGGAGCGGACGAAGTATAAGGTACAAGTACGCATGCACGCAGCGTTTGTCGTTTGTGTTGTGCCATAGTGATAATGTAAAGTCCTTACCGATCATGGATTCGATTCGTAAACTCGATGAATTAGAATCGTTATCGGCTTTGCATACTTTTAAAATTTTGTGATAACACAAGTCTTTTACAAATAGCAGAGTTTTGTGAAATTTTAAAATATGTTAATAGTAATTATGATAAAGACATTTATATCCAGTTGTTATATGCAATATGTAAAGTTAGGTTTTTATATTTAACTTCTAAACTACCGCTCGGAGACTCGCCGCAAATAAAAAAATATGTGGTGGCGAATAATACAAAAAGATCAAGTGAGGTATTTACTGCACCGCACCGATACATATCGCATTGGTAATGCCCGAATGCATACATGTTTAATCTGGCCCATTCAACTCATTAAGCGGTTAGATTGTGATTGGCAAATAAACATACACAGACAAAATTAAATAAAATGAATTATCTTCAGACACCCATAAATAGTCCATGTGAGTTCCATTTTATAATATCTTCTTTAAACAGATCCACCGTTATATTTTGTAATAAAAGGTAAGTACAGTACATTTTTTATTCATGTTGCTCGAACTTTTCCCCTCTCTCATAGCAGTGCTTAGGGGATCGTTCACAACTAGATACGGCGTTATATAAAGAAAATAGAGAAGGGGACTTGCTCTCCAATCTATTTATTGATTATAAGTGCTAGGGGACCTTATTTATGCTACTCTAGTTTTAGTAGAATTGGATACCGACCGAAAATAAAATATTTCTTCAGATTCGCATTGATGTTTTGGCGAGTTTAAATATGAAATAAAGTATAGAAGTTATAAAACAAAATAACCATTTTAATTGGCTTCCCGACTTTATGATGGCGTAGAGGTACGTAGTTTGAGCTGTCGTATACGTAGTAGGTCAACCAAAAGGGTGTTCCAGTTTTTTTACTCTTATGCAACGATATGGTCATGGGCTATTATTACTTAAATTAATAAGTTATTCAAAATTTACTACAATGTCTAACAAATACGGGCTTAAGTTTTTATATTGTGTAGGTACAAAGTGGCCCGAACTACATATAGATTTAAATCGTAGTGTGTGAAAATCTAAACATATTTTTAGATCTTTTTGTAAGTCATTCACTTGTACTGGCACGAATATCAAAAGAAAAATATTATTAAACCTGTAATCTACACATCAAACCGCTGTGTACTGTTTGATGACCATAAACCAGCGTTAAACAACGGTTCTACGCTATGAGGTAGGTTAGTTACATATGTATTTATATAATACCATATTATTATGGTACATGTACGAAGTAAATAAGTAATATGATTTACTTAGTTGGCATGATTATGGCAGCTTCTAATTTAGTTAATGCATCTTTAACTATCATACTTACCTATCTATCATAATATCAACTATCTATCATAATAATTCTCAAAGTTTGTAAAATACCTACCCAAAGATCAAAATTAATATATGATTGTGAGTATATAAAAATAGAAGAATGTAAAAACTTAAAAAAAAAACCAAGTGACATTTAAATTTTGCGTTCTTCAATAATGCCAGTCCTAATTTTAGCTGGGCCGAAAAATCATTTCGATTGTTGTAAATTCGCAAAAGTTTACTGAACCTGATAACTTCTACTTTGGAAACACAAAAAAAATGTGTAGATGTTTTCAGCAAGTAGTAATGGAAAGTAGGTAAGTTTCAACCTAAATGACTGAATGTTCACAATGAAATGTTCATACACAATATTACATATAACTATTTCATATGAGATCATCAGAGAAGAAAATCATGTTGTGCGGTAGTGCGTCAGAGCCATTTACATATTTTATTTTGTAGTATACCAAGTCACACCAAAACTACTGCACATATTTTAATGGAAAATTCACTATTAAAAATCTTATGGGTACTTAGACTTAAATGCTGCATAAGTATTCGTCTTGTTCAAAGTTTTCCTAAGTAAGTTTGTATAGTGGATATACGAGTATATGTATATGGTGGAGATACAACTTGACCTCTCTATAGCATTCGACGTCACGTACCTCTCGAGGTCGATTAAAACTGTTATTCGTTTTTTCACTAACATGCGGCGACAACGTCGTATATCGAACTTAATCAATAAAAGTAATTAATCAATAAAGTTATCATAGCAATTGTGATCAGTTGATAAAATCTATGAAAATACTTATTAGGTACTGTCAAAAGTTGAAGAAGTAAGATAACTAAATAAATTATACATTTGACATAAAGATTACAGATAAGGGTGCAAATGAACGGTGTTTGGTGTGAGGGTAAGTGCAACGTAGCATGCGACGATCATTATATTCCGTACAGGTCTAGGTTTAGCGGAAATTGGATTTTTCGCGTAACGATCGGTATGACCTTCCCAACCCCAATTAATTGGAGCCTATTCCCCTCATAATTGTAGTTGAGATATCACCCATTGACCAACTTGGACTCTATGCGAATGACTGATCGATCGATAACCGTTGTCGTCACATGAGCGTTAGACGATCATAATATTCATAAATAGGTATTAACAACTTTTAACAAATCGTTTTGCGCGGCATTTTCAATGTGGCTTTTCTGACATAACTCAAAGAGGAATAATAATAATAATTTATTCAGGTTACAGAAAGAATATATAAACATAAAACAAGAGCATTGGTCCCACACTATATGTATGTATGAATAACAATAATTTGACTTACTAAATTGATCCAGAACATACCTATAGTCCTTATATCAAATTGTACCTATTTATAATAAGCAATATTTATTAAATGTAAGTAATAATTTAAAACTGGAAATTAAATTATTTCACAAATAAACATTCGGTGCGTTTAATATTTAGAAAATACAGACAGCTCAAAGATTTTATAAATGACATATCGTTCAATCTTTTCCCGCTATTTTGTTACAAATTTCTACGATTTTCCATAGAAGGCGAGTCGAACAATTGATTTTTGTGCCTAATTTTATTGCAACCTTTCTTGTGGCCCCTACCGTGTTGCCAAATTTCCTTACATTCCATATTTTTGTATATACGTACCTATTCAAAAAATGGCCGATCTCCAATGTAAATCACCGATTTCAATTTAAAAGTGCGACCGTCCGGAAAGGGCAGCATTTCATACTGAAGTCTACATAAAATAATAAAATACGAAGAGCATTTTGTGAATTCGCTACATCGCAATGAATTCTGAAAATAAATAAAACATACTCAAGAAATAAGTTTAACGTACTCGTTCTCCACGGGCGTATACGGGAATGCGGTCTCCTGAATTTTCGGGGGCGGACTGGTTTCAGGCTCCTCCTGAAGAGGGCTCTCGTAGATCAATGTCTCCACCATAGACCCTTTAGAGCTGCCGAATGACACCCTGTACAAATAAAATTTTATTACAAAAATATCAACACTATTCTTATTGTAACTTGCTATGCCAAAACCATTACATGAATGGTATGGACCCAATAATAAATTTCACACTTATAGATCCACTTATAGATACACTGGGATTCCCTGTTTCGAAGGTGCCATGTATATACATATTATGTCTTCTTGAGTTTGTGTGTGTAAAAAATAACACGCCAAACAAAAATATATCATTCAAATTTCTGCTCCGCTGAGAATTGTACCCAGAACCTGAACGGCAGGCCTGTATGTTGACCGCTGAGCCATACAGGTCGTCGGATGAATTATAAATAGATAACAAGTAGATTGTAGGACACATAGAGCCATTAAAGTTTTTAAAAATAGGGGATTAATATAAAATCTATTGACTACCTATACTACATGGCTACCGTTGCCTTAAATTAGAAAATAGGGACTAATAAGGTAGTACAAATTCATGCAAAATGTGCTGTTCTATTAATATTTTAGATACGTATCTTGATTATAAAAGTACTGAAAAGTGATACTTAGATATCGTGCTATTATGTAGGTATTACAATTACTGTTGCAGTTTGTGTGTTTTGCTGGATTTCTATATAATTTTATTTCACTAATATCTCTAATAAACCTCTATTAATCCTAATAACATAAATTATAATTAATGTCAATGAAAAATCACATATATCCGGTCAATATTAATATAATAAAGTTTAGTATTGCTTGATTTTGAAATACAAATATGTATAAAAATTGTAGCTTTTTTACAGTAGATATTTTCTTATTCGTCAAATTGATTGTTGACGCGTGTCAAACATCATAAGTCAATAAAATTGGTGGCTATCTATATATTGCAAATTTTGTATATTTTTTTGTAATTCTTTCAGTGATTCTTGGAAGTGTATACTAAGAATTTTTACTATTGTGAATACAATACGGACGTACGGAATCGGCAGTGTTTCGGTTACTATCAAGTACGATTATTATAGATTCTTTGACCCTTCACAACCAAATCTTGCCTCAATAGCTACGCATACTTCGTTTATACTGGACTTTCTAATCGGCCAACTTGCAACCTTTTAAGGTAAGCAATGGTCACGTAAACTTTTACACTTATTATACTTCCGTATCGGCGAGACTCTGCTTAGCATTCTTTGTGATGCCTGTCCCACTTTAACCATAACTGGCACTGGATTCTTCTATCTATTATTTCAATGGGTTCCTTTGTGCCCGACTTAGCATAATTATTATTGCATCCATAAGGTAATTCTAAACACAAGAGCGTCGGATACCATAACGACGTTTTAAAATATTTCGGTGTAAATAAATATGCGTAAGTATAAGGAATATCTTTATTTAAAAATGATACTGCTTTATCTGTGGCGTTTTTCTGATTCTGAGATCTAACAAATGTAATTAGTTTTTAGAATTCGTAAATAATTCTACTCAATTAATTAAAACTATCCTTCCAATTGGTACAATTTAATTGGTCGGCCAAGCGCTATCTTATTATGGCCAATTAATTTCTAATTTACTAAAATGTACCTACTATTGATTTTGCT
>DWKW01001460.1:0-12654 GCA_018250115.1 Doberes anticus | reverse complement strand
GACTTTTGTGCATTTTTGGAAAGTACTTAGTTATAAAGCATTGAATAGTAACAAAAGTGAATATAACAAATTCCAAATGTGGTGAAATTACTTACTTTATCCTGTTCAATAAAAAACTCGATTTCTCTTTAGAACTTTTTTAGAACCAAAGCTAACACTAAAAAATAATTAAACCTTAATTACTATGGCTCATAACCTCATATGGTTATATCAAATTATCAACAAAGTTGAATTGCTATCTGCAAATTACCATTCGACGTAGACCTTTATCTCACTGTGTCGCACTGAGCCAAGGTTCCACCTGACGGTAGATATCCGCAAGACTACTCACCATTCTCTTTTTGTGCAGGTGGAAATACGATATCACATTGCGGGTTTACGGCAATGCGGTGGCAGTTTAACTACTGATGTATGCAAAATGATCTAAATGTTAGGACACAATAGATTTTTATAGTGCGATTGAAATAGTCCTTATTTTATTTGTTCATAAAGCATTTTTTAAATATACCTTGTCCATACTTTAATAATAAATAAATCGGATTTAGTGTATGGTTAATGTATTTAAATAAAATTGTAATTGATGGTTAGGTTTCTTTACCTAAATACGAAGACTCATTACGAAATTTTCGGCAGTTTCAAAGTCAGTTTCTACGTTCATAAACAATTCTGCTATCTTTTGTATCATTGTAACTTTTTAGTTAAATGGTAGTTTGAGTACAGATTAAACTTTTTCTATTAGAGTAACAATAGGATTTCATGTCTTTTACCAATAAATTTTTCTTAATTGAGTCACAGTCAACTCCAAATCGCGTCGCTACTAAAGCGGGCCACGACGAAAATTCGGAACTCAACGAACCGAAATTGCGTGACTGAAATAACGACTGCCTATATACTAACATATATACACATCTCCCAACACGTGTTTGTGAGGAAACGAGCTATCCGCGCCGAATGACAATAGGGGTTTCCCTTTCGAGCAGAAAAATTTACGTGATAAAAATTCTAAATCGTTGCGTGTGAAAAAAATATATAAGGTCCAAAAATAAAGTGGCTGCGGTAGGTGTGATTACGAAGTCTTATAGCGGTTTTGTGTGAGGTTGTAAATCAGTGAAGAACGTGAGAATGGAGTCATTATTTAGACAAGGAGCAATATTCGCGCCTGAGCGTTTGCACGACACCTAAGTGAACGGCGAGCTGAACTCGCAAGGATTCGGATATGACTTTTTACTCATAATAAATGCATTGAAATCGATATCGTAAATATTATTCAATAGCATACCATAAAATGTTATTCGTAGGGTAAACCTCTATCACCGGTCTGTTTCTTCCATAATTCGTTCTGAAAATATTTTGTGGGTACGTCTGGATTACATAAATATGGGATTAATTACAAATGTATATTATCACTTTGTGGTTTTCCCGCAAACCTTACGCTAAATGAAGATTCTTTGTTCCATCTGGTCTAACATTCCTTGTATCTCTTTCGCATAAGATTTACCTTCCTAAGGGTAAACCTTTTTTCAGACTTGTAAATTCGTGGTCTGAACAGGAAAAATCCAAATGACATAACCTCTAAATGTATGTAGATATCCGTCACCGTTACCAAAATTAATTATACCGCTTATGATCATGCACATCATGGAAAAGATCAGGGTACAGATTTTAATATTTTTTTATTTTAAGGTAAAATTTGTTTTGAGTGTATTAAGTAAAGATAATATTCAATTCCCTGTATAAATATTATATTTATTTCGGTTTATGAGTCAAGAAATTTTTACAAAAAAAAATTTAGGAATTTTTTAAATTGTTCTCAATATAAGATTTTATAATCGAAAAACAAATAAGGCCCTAATAATTATCTGCATGAACAATTAAACAAATAAAGTATAGACAAAGAAGTAAAACTGGTTTTGCAGTGCAATCCGAGCGAGGGCGCAACTGCAGTCTGCAATGCACTAACCGAGCTCGCGAGATAGTTCAAACACCCTCCGTGAGATGGCAGGGTTACTAATACGCAATATTTTGTTTCCTATTGAAATTCCCATAATGTTGCATAGAATAATGTTGAGCACAAAAACAGTTGTAAAAAAAGAACGACATAAAAATAAAAAACAAAGATGAAATTTATACCTATGTTCGTTCAAATTAAAATATTATTAAACATGCGGTTCTCAACGTAGTGCTACGGAGAGAGGTGATTTTGCGAATCTTTGCAGACTACTTAGTTTACCTATGAATTCAAAGATGACTCTGAGTTGAAAACCAAAATTACTGATATCTTGTGTAATATTAGATATGGATATATCTTGACTTTGGTTCTGTTTATTTATTTATTTATTTAGATCGCCAACATTCTGTACATCGTAAAAAGAACAAAGAAAAACAAAAAGGTTAAAAGTTAAATGTCAGAACAATTACAGGCGACGACAGCATGGAATGCAACAATCACTTTACAATTTTATATTAACATTGAATGTTGGTATTTTCTATTGGTTGGTTTCGTTGCCCATCGGCTACTTAACGTAAGATTGCTGCATGATCGTTAACTTTGATATAAAATAGATATCTACAGAACAGTAACAAACAATAAAGCATAAACAAATGTATAAATACGAGCTAATAGAGATTTAGATCAACGCTCGGGATGCACTACTATGTAGAACTGGTACTATTATAGAAGAATGTTCTTATTAAATGAAATATTAGGAGATTGAATATTGAATATTACAATAAGAATGTATTTTGTATAATAACTAATTAAGACAAAAAATGCTAGGTATACCGAAATACAATAAACCATGTATTTGAAATCAATATAAAAACTAATTTTTATGTTTATCCTAGGGTAAGAACGTCATTTGAAAAGTTACAGAAGGAAAACCACTTTTTTATTCGATTACTACTATGCTATGCTGTGACGTAACCACAATTGTTTTTAGGTTAGGATAGTAATCATCGAATTTTTTGTTTTGGGATAGAACGAAATCGTATAACAATAGGTACCTACTTACCACAAACATTTTTTGAAAGATCACAATAAAGCTTGGCAGAAAATCAAAAGTTGTATTTAAACAAGTACGTATTAAACCCAAAAGTCACTGTAACCAATTCTGAACTTTTGATTTAAATTATCTGTAGGTGCCTAAAAAAATATAACCGGCTCAATAAAAAACCCTCAAATTTCAACTTGCAAGGTACTTTAAATATGGTGTTATATTGAATTCTCTAAAAAACTACCAAAGATGCTCTTTGAAAAAAATACGGTTTTGCGTTTGAACTGTAAAATGTTAATGTGCTATGATTTTAATTCTAACAAACAGTTCATTAACTGAGAATTTAAGAGTTTTTACTTGTTACTTAACAATGGACTAATTTATTGGAGAGCTTATACCAAAGCCAAATTATCTGCATAGCATATTTACAGTATTTCAAGTAAACGACATGTAATAAAATTTTATTATCATATAATTTTTAATGCGTATATAAACCTTAATTGATTTAACTCATGTTCTGAGTCGCAAAAGATTTACTTAATAGATATTATATATAAATTGGCAATTCCTCCATTATAATTTATAATAATTAGAGGAAGATAATAAAAATATAAATTAAATATTCCTCTATTGTAAGTAAAATATATTAATATGCATACTTATATTCATATCATGATCAGCAAGTCTAATACGTAAATCCGAAAGCGAAACTTTATTTAGATGTAAAAAATATTCTAAACATGGTAGTCACAATAAAGCCAACGAACTACAAAATCGGACGGGTTGATCTATCGATTGAACGAGGCTCTATCTAAAAAAAACATCGTGAAACGGCGTGTTTCGATAAATAAGAAATGCCTACCTTGATTATCACATTTCTCGTACCCTATTGTGAGCGGATGGTAAGACGGAGTATTACGACTACTCGACTGTACTAAAATATATTTTTACACGTACAAAAGCGAAAGAGAAAAATGACGAACATACATTCTCGACACATATAGCGTCTAAATGTCGCGTAAAAGTATTGAGAGCGAAAAGTCGCTAAATTTGAGGCGTTCTCAGAGGCTTTTGAGGAAAGCCCGAAGCTGGTGTTATGGGCAATGAGACGGCCGGGTGGGAAGGCTCTATCGGCACTTTACACGCTCTACCGCAGCTAACCTCCGCCCAAATGTAATAACATGCCGCCTGCTCTCTGTTTCAATTTGGGAACAAATTGAAATTGTTTTTATTTGAATAATATTACTGCCACAGTCACTACGTAGATTGAGAAATGATAGTTATGGCGGTATTATTGTCGAAATGCTTTTCCTAATAGCTATTTCTTGTATTGTAGGATTGCAGTACAGGAGAATTAAACATTTTAGATGTTTTGTGACATAAGACATTGAAACTGAAATTGTACTGGTGATAAGGGAATACAAACGAAATACACTATTGAACCTCTATTAGTAGTCCAATTAGAAATTGTAGACCAGTTTAGAGATTAATAAATTTATTAATCTCTAAACAATGATCAATACAATTAATTAACTTACTTGAAAATAACTGAAGTGCTCATATACCTTGTTCATATTTAATTTATATATTGTTTAATTTAACTTAGAAAATTTCGAAGGATGTGTAAGGATCATTTAGCAATTATTTATTAAGCAGCACTTGGGATTACTACAACAAATAGGTAATCATTTGTGGCGCATGCTGGGCGCCATACAGTATCTTATTAACCAGTTGTTCTCTTCTCCGCTTTTCTTAAGAGAGTAAGCATGATCTGGCGGTGTTCTTCCACTTTAACGCAATATTCTTTATTTTCTTTAAACACATAGGTAATTCAGCATTTCATATCACTTATGTCATGTCATATAAGACGAAGTAGGTAGGTATCACTTAATTCGCATTGAATCTAATCCGAATTTCAAAAATCTACCTCGCATTAGAATTATTTCTTAGGTAATTTTGTGAGATGGTAACTAAGATGTTTAGTCGGTCGCTTTATGTATTTTTACATACTCTTTATGAGGATCCGGGAATAGAAGGATCTAAGTTGTATCGCAACAGTAGCCAAGTATGATGGTGATAGAATCTTGTATCAAAGGCTTGCCAGCGACGTACCATCCCTCAGCCTATTTTTGCTGTAGAGCAGCACTACTTGTAATAATATGTTTCTATTAAAAGGGCGTGGTTAGGCAGACTATACTGGACAGGTAGACATCCAACTCAGGTACTCTTCAAGTAATCTCAGATAGGATTTTGGTGCTATTAAAGCCTAGATGTGGATGGGCTTCATTTGAAATCTATTGCAGTGGATACCATTAACCTTAATTACAAAACAAAATGCGTGGATTGTTAGACCTTCAAGTAAAGGCTTTCAGGCTGTTTATATCGCGGTAGGTATCTATATATTTATAATTGTTATGTTATCCATGAGAGGATCCATCTATTCGCAATTTGGGTGCGGTTGGGAAGCGGCTGCATCCTTTATCGTGAGGGCTGAGGGGGGAAGCGGGAAAAATTGCACATAAATATTGAAGCTGCCACTTACACGTGCGCTCGCCGCCTGTGACTCTATTAACGTGGATAAGACCAAAAAATTATATGGTTATATTTCTACCTGAGCTATATTTAAAAAAATCCTTACGTTGGTATTTTCTTTCATAGTAGGTAGATACACAAGATTTTACTCACGATTTTATTTATATCCACGGGTAAACCTATTCGTAATAGATAGCTATTTACCTACTCCGGCCATCAGTTCTATTACAAATGAAAATGCATTTATATTTCTATAAAGTAATGTAATCTTAATAACACTTGTGATTATCTTCATTTAAGTCTCGGCAAAAACAAAAAAATATTTTACTCGTAATGGCCACCTCTGGCTTTTATGCAGACCTTTAATCTATCTGGCCACGAATCTATGAATTTACGCACTGTTTCAATTGGAAATTTAGTAACTGCTTGCTCCAGAGATTTCTTAGCAGACTCAATGTTTAGAACAGGCTATGCTCTCTCAAACTAACCATAATTTGTAGTCTAATGGGTTTAGATCTGGGCCAGTCTTCGGTTCTTATAAAGTGCGGAACGTTGGTTTCGAGCCAGACTTGGGTAGTTCGTGCCTTATGACTAGGTGCAATGTTTTAATTTTTTTTATTCTAGCGGAATAGCGAACGTACGTGCAGGCCACCTGTTGTTAAGTGGTCACTGCAGTCCATGGACATCCGCATCAAACCCCAAGTAAGACGAAAGTCCTATCTGAGGTTGTATGTGGAGGATGCTACTTCAGAGGACTAAGTTGGAACGCCTCCTGTCCAGAGTGCTCTGCCTAACTACACTTTTCAAACCGAAACACAGCAATTTTTGCACTGCTGCTTAACGGCCCTACCACCATCAAAGTCCTGTTAGAAGTAAACGGTACATTTTTAAAAAGCACTTTGGCTGAAGTCTTCGCTCCTTTTACACAAAAATTAAACTTTGTGACTCCTTGATAAGACACCCCCCACGAAACTATCACTGACGCAGGATAATGACTGCAGTACCTTTCCAGCCACTGGGCAGCTCCATTAGATTATGAGCGTACATTTTGTCATTTTGCTTGTTGTAGTACTCTTCAATTGTACAAATGATTTTATTATTAAAGATGATATTTCTGTGCCTTTTGCCTACGTTTCGGGACAAAAGGCGTGCTGATCGACTTACTGTCTTTAATTGTAGGTATTGATTTAGGGCATGTCCTGTACATCGACCAGCTCCAGGTCTTGTTTTGTTTTATGCGACAGAGTCCTATTAGGAATCTTCATTTCTCGCTATAAGATTTTTTGTTTTCTAATGGGGTTTCGGCGAATTCTGGGTTTATCAGCATTAACAGCTTTTGTAGGTTTAACAGCACGCGGCCGCCCCGGTCTTTTATGGTCTTCGACATAGGAAGTGTTGGTACATCTGTCGATAGTACCAAGATAATACCAAGTTTTTGAAGTGTTTTGAATATAACCGACGCGACGGTTCCTTACCCACCTTGTGCAAGCAATCACTCTAATCCTGTTTTCTTTAACACCGCATTCCATATTGTAAATTGATATAAACAAGAAAAACCTTTTTAAAAATAATAAACGCGTTCCAAATTTTAAATAATTAAATAGTTCATAACAGATTTTTTTTATTCAACAGTTTTTATGGCCAGACTGGCCAGACTATCAATTACTTAATTACTTTTTATAACGTCTCATGCTGTTTGCCCTATGGCCTGTACGGTTTTTTTGTGAGGAACCGGAAGGGCTCACCCAGGCTTAGAGTGAGTGGAGGAGGGGTAGAAGTGAGAGACAGCGTCGGGCGTGAAAGCCTAGACCTGAATACGCAACTCCGCCCCGTGCGGAAAGTGCGACGATGGGGTTGTGCGACCGACCTGAGGGCGTCTCCTGCGGCGCTCGTCCTCGGCTCAGAGAACATTCGGAAGAGAACATTCATGCGGGATTTCCGCTTGCCTGCCCCGTGGAACGCGGGTCTACGTCCTCCTGTAATGTATTCGTGTTCTGTGTAGTGTCTGGGAAGATGGTGGTGGAGAATACTCATCGTCTTCCGGGGGATCACTTCATTGACTTTAATCCAGCTAGGTAAAGGTTTCTACAGTTTATATCATACTGCAGTAAGGAAACATATAACAAATTTCATTCAGTACTTACTTATGGCTGTAATACCTAATTAATATTGGAAACTCTGAAATTTATAGTATCAACGTTACTACCTTATACCTATTAGGTAGTTATTACCTTATCTTAAATGAAATAATTTAATGTCTTATTGAAGACATAATTGTGGAAAAAGAATCACGGTGGCAATATGATGGTAAACTCTTATGTCGAAGGCTCGCCTGTGGCGACATCATTTCTGCCCATTTCAAACCTATTTCTGCTGTAAAGCAGCTGTGTAAGAACTGCTGTGTTTCGGTTTGACGTATATAGTTAGGCAGAAGATACTGGATAGAAACCATTACAACCTTGTCCTCAGGGATAGCAACGCATCCACCTACAATCACAGAGAGGACTTCCGTCTTAGTAGAGGATAAGCGAACAAATAGATATATAGATAAATCGATATCAATTCTCAAAAGTATCTTCGTTGCAACTTGAGCTTACGTGAAATATATTTATAGCAATTGCGAGTACAAAATCAGCTTGAAATGATTCCGGTGTGTTGCTCAGTTCTCTTCCGAACTATGGCCAGATGGTTAGTTAGACTTATGAATATCCTTTGGATAACTGTCTCATAAAAAAAGGCCCTGCAACATCAGTGAAACGCCAAAGTACTGCATTAAAAGACTAAACGACTTCAACTTATCTGCATTATGTTGTGTAACAACATTGAATAAGGCCACTCCACACTACTCTTACCGCGTAGTGCGGCGCGGGCCCTCTTTCTTTTTCTTGTAGCAAATTTCGCAACAATCTCACTTATTATGCCACACAAATTTCCGCGCCCCCGCCCGCCTCTAGACGTGAAATTAAAATTTCCGACGACCCCCCTTCTTGTATACGACTCGAATTGCTTAATAAATATTGCTACTTGTTATATCTATTGTCAGAAGAACAGAGCTTTATACAATGTTTTTAAAAACATAAAACGACTTAGGATCAAGAAAATATTCCGATCATGTTTACTTTCACAAGCGCGAAAAAAATACATTCCATATGCGGAGCTTTGTACATAGGTAGAGTTTATGCTTGTATTTTATTTAAATAGGGATTATTATGTACCTATGTACTAGGTATCTGTTGTTTTTTAGGTGTGTATCGCTGCACCAACCTGAGTCCTGGTTTGAAGAGTGTTACTTGAAGGCTTTTTCATGACATGCGGTTCATGAGGTTGTACAACTCGTAGGTACCTATATAGGGCTTGGGTTCTACTTGGAGTTGGATGCTGTTGTCTATGATTACTTTACTATAGAACCTGCATGCTCATGTGCCATTTAACACACAATTTAGGCAATATAATTTGACAAAGACAAAGTTAATTTCGTTTCTTTTTTGTTTCAGGTTATGCTGCAGGTTGTAGGGTAAGCAGTTCCAAGTAATGACAGAAATATATTACCAACTTCATACCAACTCCACATTAACTACCGGTAGGTACAATTTAGTACCTACCTAATATGAATGTTACGGTGAATTGAATAGCTACACTCGTCCCAAATAATTTCGTGGGTAAACCTTTTCACGTACAGTTTATCCGGAAGAAATAAAAAATGGGGGTATACGCAAAATCTTCATCTCATAGGTGTAGTTTAATTATTTATGTATGTGTATGATGAAAGAATAAAGATATAAACATCCTCCTCTCATTGCTTGTTTTCAATTGCCCAACTGCTTAGCTGTAGTAATACTCTATTTAAAGACACTTAGTTGAAAGGTATACTTTCATATAAGAACAAATTTTGTTCCCTACAAAAACTAAGTTAAAATTCAAATAGGATACAAGTTCGATATCATTCTTATATTATTTCTTGAAAATAAAATTTAGAGCACTTGCATGTGCAATTCACACAATTGGTGCAATAGTGTCTGTCACGTTCACCGCGCTGACGGTCGTTTCAAAGTGACAAAACAAGTTAACATCGAATTTTAAAGCGTCGGATCTATAAACTGCTCGTTAAATCTCAAAGGCGATAGTTGTAAATTTCCTCAGGAGTCGAGAACTTTTACGATGGACACTCGCCCCGCCCACTTGCGACTTTGTGGCTTCACGATGGCCTCTATACATCGATCCTCCATAAAACAGGGCGTGATGGCCCGTCGGCGTTTCTTTGCCTCGAGCAAAATTCTACCTTTACCTGCCTATTTGTAGTTAATTATTTATTGGTACATCGAACATAACTCCTAACTACTTGGGTGCCTATTCGCGAGCAAAGCTTTAAAGATTTTATGGCTCTTCGTTTATATTCTAGCTGTTATAACATCCTTCGGGCCTTTCTCTTCTTGATTATTCAAACCCAGTTATTAGGTAAGCACTAAAGAGCTTTAAAAACAGTCTAGTAAAACAGTGTAATTTTCGTACATACTTTTGAAAGTATTATAGTGTCAATAGATAGAAACTTAAAGTAAAGGAATATGGTAGAGTCCTATGTCAAAAACTCTGCAAGGTTGTACCACCTATTTTGCTGTAAAACAACTGTACTTGCACTGTTGTGCTTTGGTTGAAATTGGGAAAAAATACTAATCAAATAAGAAATGCCTACCGTATAGGTAGTAAATATTAAGGTTAATAAAAAAAGGTTAATAAAATTTCTTATTAAAATAAAAGTAGGTATATCAAATTATCACTTCCTTTTGATGTATTGACTTGCCTATCTTTTAGACCTAATGATCAAGTGACCCACTTATTAATAATCAAGTGGCCGTCGATTTTTAATGGCAATGGTACATATCCCACATAACCTATCTCCCAAATATAAGACTGGAGTGCTTCTTATTTGCGGGCATTATTTTTCCCCTAGGACTCTAGCTTTCTATACGCAATGTTTGTACCTACACTACATATGTACTATGCAATGTATCCAGTCCAATTATCGTGACTCTTTAAACAGAATTATTTCAGATAAATCCGTTAGTATTCAAATACAGCATTCCACCGCAGTAATTATTGATGCAGTATTTTTATAAGTATTTCAAATCAGTCCAGTAACTGGATTAGTCTTCTTTCCGGTTCAATGTTCAAATTCCGATGTGACTGAATTGAATTAGACGGCCAATAAGTTGAGGTTTCAAAGAAAAATTCTGGAGTAGGTAGGTATACCTGCCTACTTACATATGTTGCATTTAAATATAGCTGTCTCAGTGGGAGCCGGTTATATTTCAACTGCAGAAATAACGCTTATTATTTAACTTACTTTTATATTCATGCAGTAGCAAACAAACATTGATGTTAAGGTCGATGGTAACATGGAGGTCACTGCCTTTGGACATCCACATTCAACCTCTGGTAGGGCCATAGTCCTATAGAGTCATACGTGCATATGTTAGTACCTACTCCTAAAGACTTAGTTCGAATGCCTCCTGTGAAGGGTGTGGATTATCAGAATCCGATGTGTTCTGATAACCAACACTGAAACATAACAACGCTGACACTGCTTTACCACAGGTATAGGAACATCGGTGGTGCCACCGCAGGCGACCTATTGTTTTTAGACTCTACCTAGACTAAGACTGGCGGCTGCTTGCGTTGAGAAGAATTACAAAAGTAAAAATGAGTTTCCGGAGCTGAATTCTATGGGTTAAGTGAATAAGGTCCAAGTGTTACATAACTCGAAGCTGAACAAAAATGGCTTAAAGTTTATGTCCAATAACCTATAAGAACAGGAATACTTTAAATTAATATTATAAATTGGAAAATGAAATACCTATGATACTTATTTCTAATTGGGAATCTTTGGTCCTTAAGATGCTTTAAATAGATTTATCATATTTTGTAACAACAGTGATCTTCTTATGTAAATAATATTTTTAATTCTGTTATGTAGAGTCACAATTATACTGAAATGCATAGGTAAATAAATAAATAACGTTTCACACTCTTAGCCCCACAGTAGGATTTAACTTGTGTCGTAGGTGCCATAGACTCACACAGAAACAAGCACACAAAGACCCAGACCAAGTACCTACAGAAATCTAAATTCATCATTCAAAATCGAACCCAGGACCCTTCGAACGGCAGACCGCACGTTGACCACGGTGCCATATGAATTGATGTTTGAGAGTAGATACTTACTTATCTATTTTTTATTATTACCATAGTAGGAATATTTCAAACAATATAATACCTACCTATAAAAAGGATTGATTATACCTACCTCATAGAGAAATTGTTTAGGTAAATGTGATTTAAATTTAGTTTGATAGTATAGGCTACCTATTGGTGCCTACTTGTATAACTTTAAAAATATCCTTCGACGATGCTTTTACAGTCACTTTACATTTAATGAAGGTCTAAAATATAAATCCTTAATATAATATTAAATTTTTTTGCTTATCTATAGTTAGTTGATACCTAGTAGGTACCTACACACCAGACAAAATTTTAACTGTAATAAGGAGAGCAGTAATTTTTTCATTTCGTTAACAACTACTCCATAAAAGCGTTCATTTATCTATTGTTTTAAATATTTTGAATAAAATACCCATTTCAACACGTATAAATAGTTTTTTTGTATGAGATCTACGCTCTACATCTCGTACACTACTATAATTTTTATTTCTTTCAAGTTTTCCACACGTCTCAAAGCGATTTTAATTTGCTGCTGTGTAAAAAAACTGGTTAAACCGCTTCTCTTTACGTATCCATATCTAATAAAACGAGGCGTCATTAACCTTTACTATTAACAACTGAAAAACAATTAAGAATCAATAAAAAAAATGCCCCCATCGTTAAACGAATGACCTTAACTATCTATATCGTGGTTTCTATACGTTTCTGGCATAAACATCACAATAACAGCATAAAACCTATACTTATGCAATGTTCTACTGCCACACCGCCATACCACCGACCTGATAAAGCTGAAAAGGCAAGTTAAGCCTATAAAAACCATGCACTAAACACAAGCGACAATCAAAAGTGTAGTAAATAAATAAAATTCTCACGCAATAAACGGCTTTATTTAAATAGTCGTAAAGTTTTC
>DWKW01001459.1:0-12655 GCA_018250115.1 Doberes anticus | reverse complement strand
ACTTTGTTTAATCGGGTTGACTACTAGCAAAAAATGAACGCGAACGAAGTAATGTGCGTGAAGTTAGCCAACGGGTAAACATACGTATGTATGTATACACAATTTAACTCGAATTGAGCTGAGAAGGTACTTGCCTGATAAGCCGATACCGTTTTAATACAATTAAAATTAAAAAATTGTAACTAGGTCATTGTAACATTGAAATTGAAAAAAACTGGCAGCCAAACATATATGTATTTAGATAATTTATTTTAGAAATTTTACTATGCGAATACCTATGAAACGTAAGTTTGAGACACTGTTATAGGGATTTTCATTCGGTTTTCACTAATACATAGTTTGATTCACGTGTAAGGTTTAGGTGTATAATTCATAAAATTTCTTGGTAAATTGACGAAGTATAAAACCTGAGAGCTCTTTTGGCGTGCGCCGCATAAACCCCGAGGGTAATATGAAAACAATATAGTTGATTTACATCATGAGGAAACTTGCATGCCTGAGAATCGTCCATAACGTTCTCAAAGGCATGTGAAGTCCGCCAATCCGCACTTGGCCAGCGTGGTGGACTATAGCCTAAGGAACGACATTTTTTTTGCTCTTTTGCCGGACCGACAGCCCAGCTATAGATACTTAAACTAGCCGTTCCAACTTTTAAAAAAAATACGGAACGCCTGCAATATCAGATTTGCAAAGTGATATGACATAAAATTGCTACGTTACACTTAATTGTGCATTTTTATGTTCACTTTTGTATTTTATTGTATTTGTTGCTACTCAAACTTGCATGCAGTGCACTTGATTTTAAGTGGTTAGTGTAATTCATGGACATCCATATCTAAACTGCAATAGGTTCGAAGTCCTATTTGAGGCAGAACACGGATGCGTTGCTACTCCTGAGGACTATGTTGGAATTCCTGTCCAGTGTATTCTGCCTACCCATACCCTTCAAACAGAAACAAAGCAGTGCTCACACTATTGCTTTACGGTAAAAATAGGGGCCGTGGTGGTTCCGCCGCAGTTAAGTCTTCACCATCAGATGATTGTTAATCAGCACCGTCAAAAGATTGTTATTTAAATAGTACATTATATAGGTACATACATTTTTACATAATAAATTTCACATTTTTTGTGAATAAACACACTACTGCCTGTAACATATGATAACAATAATTACTTAGAGCATTTTCATTTCCTTCAGCTTCAAACAAAAATGTCCTCAGCCAGGAAGTAGTTTCTTTGATGGTAAATTTATAAATACCAACAAATGACATAATAAGAAATTAAAGTAATTAGAATTAATGTTATATAGATTATAAACGAATTGTAATTTATCTAACATTAATTCACAACGTTAAGACCGTATTAAAAGTAACCAGAAATATCGAAATTTTTATTTGCAATATATTTAATAAGAATCTATAAAGGAAACGTTATAGGAACGGAACGTTATGAAATAGGCGCGAAACCCTCCTACGCGGGCCTTTCAAAAATCACTACATTCGCAACACAAGTTCCATACAGCTATCTGTCGCGCGCCTTTCGCCTCACGTCGCCGCTTAGAAAAATAAACGTTCGAAATATAAATCGTTATAAAATCGCGGGCTAAGTGTAAATTACTGGATTTTAATCCACAGATTAAAAAGTGACTGTGAAAATGGTTCGAAAAATCAGTGCACTCCTATGTTGTCTCTGCGTTTTTGGTATTTCATTGAGTGATAGCGCTATATCAGCTGAAAGCGTAAGTTTTTTATTATTTATATTAATGTTTATAATATTAGAGTAACATATTTAAAATATTAAATATAAAATAAATATTTAAAAATTATTTAACTGGGTATTGTGATATTTTTAAGATTACTGATACCTACTACTACGCAATATTGTAAACAGTTTAATTTTATAATTATAAATAAAATTTCATAATTTGTGGAATTTTCAGACATCAACACAAAAATTAATAAAGTAAAATAAGGACATACTTACCATTTTTTGATTATACCAAAACGGGCATGTTAATACATATTTTATTAAGGGCTTTAATTAGAAGCCACATAGCACAATTAAAATTGGGCTTTTCTTCTTTTATTTATCGTAAACACGCTTTTTAATAAAATACAGATATAGGTAAGTAGTAATTCTATGTAGGAACCAGTCGACCTCACTTAGTTCACATAAGCTGCTCTAGTTTCCAGAATCCGGCCTTGAAAGCGTGCGACTATATCGACTTACCACTCCCGCGACAATCAGTCAGGGTCATGTTCACAAAGAGTCATATTACATTGTCATAAAAAGTACCTACGATATTATGTCATATACTAATATAAAATAATATTAAGGAATTTTTCGTAATTCGTCTTTTCCACTAGCATTTCTTTGTCCTCGAACATCGTTGAGAGCGATATTTTAAATATTTTTAAATGCGGAAAATCATGATAGGCATATATAAAAATATAAGATATATAGGTACGCCCTGTGTAGATAAAATACTGCTAAATAAATGTGTTCTTAAAACCTGTTCTATTTTATAGACTGACTGAATATCATACGTAAGTCACGTATGATATTTATGTATGAATAATTAGATATGCAAAAAAAATCCTCAAAATTAATAAGAGAAAACAGACGATGACGATAATTGGATACTATTCTTTTTACGAGTGAATTTTAATGGCTCTATAAACGAACCCCCGACTACGTTCCTGTTCATCACCATTATAATAAACAAATAATTACTGACATAATTACCAGCAGCGGCTGGGCAAGACTCTCTTGACTCGCTATAATAAGGGTTTACGCCATACCTCACCACGCTGGTAGAGTGTGGTTTCGTGGACTTCCCATGCGTCATCATCAACCCATTATTGCCCCACTGATAGGCTCGGGTCATCACTCGATGCGAGAGTTTAGGCCATAGTCCACCCCGCTTGCCAAGAGCAGGTAGGTAGACTTCACATGCGTTTGAGAATAATATGGAAAACTCAGGAATGCATTTCATCCCGATTTAATTCTTCAAATAAAGCAAGTGATAATATGTTTGTAGCACATAGTTGAAAACAATTCAGAAGCTTTGATTCGAACCGGGATACGCGAGAGCGAGAAACCAATTCCAAACCTCTAGGGCTCACTAGACTACAACGTTCCAATTGCGTATAAGAAAATAAGATTTTCCGGTCAGTGGAACATGACATGGGCACACGTTTCACTCATCTAATATCATCTGACAGTTTCTTACATCCTAGCCTCAGTGGGTTTTGATGCCATATAAAATGAATTGCACTGGATTTGATTACTCATACTTGATTCGATGTCGGATAATTATGGGTTTAAGCGACTTCAACCCGTACTCTAACCAGTTAGCTCACTGCATTTCGAGGTCAATAGTAAATATTTGTAATACGTGATGGCGGTAATCATATGTCGATGGCTCGCCTGTGGCTGCACCACCGGAGCACCTATTTCTGCCGTAAATCAGCAGTGTAACCACGGCTGTGTTTCGGTTGGAAGGAAGTGGTTTGGCAGGATCCAGAAGTATTCCAAGAATTTTGATTCTTTATTGCATATGAGCAGCGACAACGTTCGACTGATATGTAACTTTTGAATAAAATTTCAAGTACAAAGAAGATTTTTACGTAATACTTTTGTGAAATTCATAGGTACATCCTAATCAGACAAATTAATAACAACTAGTCTATACATATAAATACATATTACTAAAATAACAAACGACCATGCATGCAGGCCTTAAGTTGTCACTGCAGCCAGTGAATATCCACATCAAACCTCAACTAAGACGAAAGTCGTTTCTGAGGTCGTATGTGTATGCGTCGCTACTTGTGAGGACTAAGTTAGAATGCCTCCTGTCCAGTGTCTTCAGCCTACCTACACCCTTCAAACCGAAACACAGCAGTTCTTACACTGCTGCTAAACAATAGGTGCAGCGGTGGTGCCACTGCAGGCAAGGCTCTACAACCTTCAAGTTTCTGTTTTTTCGTCAATTTTTGAAGTTTATACAGAATTAGCTAAGCCAACATTGTTAGTGTGATACTAACAACAACTTAAAAATACTAAGATCCAAGTAGGTAGACATTTTTTGTAAAAACTTTGTTGCATTCTGTAGTGTCTTTAAAAAAAATCGATAATGTGCAAGTTCGTTCTGTTAACCGTAACATTGTAGTTTTACCGATTTTAAATTATCTTAATGTATGGAGACTACATTTTATCGACAATTTTGACGTTTATGTTGCCATCTGTTAGATAAAGTAAGGTATCTTTAATAGCCTATACATTGACCTTAAAAATAAATTGATAAAAAAAATATGATTCACACAATATTTTTTTTAAAACATCTTATATGTCTTTACTCGTACTGTTTAAACTTATGGCAGTATTTATGTATATCCATATGAATTGAAATTGAAAGTCTACTTAGCAGTTTTTGTCTGATTAGCAGCGAACAAACATACTTACGAGTACGACGAAAATGAAAAAAAGAATGTTTTGTTTTCAGAAATCTCAAAATATTGTATATCAATTTGAATTACAAAAACATCTGCAATGCACAAAAATGGTTACGTTAAAATTTCATAATAGCACTAGACTAGACTAAACCAGATTATTATTTTTGGTATTTATCTACAGAGACGCGTGCTTAAAATCACGTCTATTGTTATACGAGTGTGACCTTTATTTAAATAGTAAACATTATGAATATGTGCTAACGTAGTTAGTTCGGCGTTAAAGACAAAAGTCAGGTGTCGCCAACAATTGGTGCGTGGAAACAACGCGAGAGAAAGTAAACGCGTTTTGCTGCGCTTCGTTTATGTTTTGCTCAGTTTACTACATAGCTATGGTGTGTGCTAATTTCTAGTATAGACAATAGCTGTAAACCACAGAGCTTCTCCAATGGAAACGTATTACTATAGGTTATGAGGTTTTTGAATATTGAACAGGATTTTAAGAGTTTAGCGACCGCAGTAACTATTTGACCTCATTTGTTTTAACGAGTCTGTTTACTCTTTAGAGCTGGGATCCAAATATGTTATAGAATAAATAAAACGTTACGACGAACGAGCAGCAAATTTTCAATTTTTAAAAATCCAATTAAACGCTATATAAGTATTTGTTTAGGCTACTGTTAACATTTTTATTAATAATTAGTATTTCGTAACGTAGTCCGCTAATCCGCACTAGGCCAGCGTGGTGGACTATGGCCTAAACCCTCACAACCCTTGGAGGAGACCCGTGCGCAGCAGTGGGACAATAATGGGTTGATGATGATGATTTCGTAACGTGATTACAAGTTTTATGAATCGTTATAACATAATTAATTATTAGTTTTAAAATTAGAGAGTTTAAAATGTATTCCAATGTTATAATTACTTTACTCGCAATATTTTTTTACATCCTGCGTAATTTTAATGGAAATAACACTTCGTTTCGCCATAAAATCTGTCAAAGTAACAGCTTACACACCTGTCTATATGGCACTAGTTGAAATTTACTAGTTAAACTGTGATTAAGGTAGGTATGTTAAATTTTATATATTATTTATTTATTTTTTATACATAACATATATTTTAAAATATTAACTGGCCTACATACAGCCTATAGACATGCACATCCAACATTAAAATAAATCTCAAATAGACTATGGCAATACTATTTATTTAAAATAATTTTTAAAAACTGTTTTCTAAAATGATGTGTGTCTATTAAGCGTTTTTAGTCACTCTTCACGCTCTTTACACACGTAGTCGCACACACCTCTTTATGCACACAAACACCCAGATCAGGTCGATAAATCTAAATTCATTGTTCAAATTTCTGCTCCGCTGGAAATCGAATCCCTAGTACCCTGTGAACGGCAGACCGGTGTGCTAACCACGGGGCCATACAATAAATAATATGGACAATGCTGTAGATAAATGTCTATATCCATCCTCTCCTATCTTTACGGTTCATTTTGCTTTCGATTTATGAACCGCACGTTAGAATCATTTCTGTATGTTAGAATGAGTAAAATATTAGTTGCATAAACTTATTCATAAAAGTTGTTGCATAAGAAAGCGAGTGATAGCTTAGTAGTTAAGAATCTTGACCTCCTGCTCCTTTTGCTACCGACCCGTTCAAATCCCAGCACGCACTTCCAAATTTGATTAATTCCATAATGATTTCAATTAATTATTACTTGCTTTAACGGTAAAGGAAAACATCGAGACGTCGGGAAAGCCGCATGCATGAGAGTTCTTCAAAATGTTCTCAAAGGTATGTGAAGTCCGACAATCCACACTTGACCAGCGTGGTGGACTAAGGCCCAGTGCCCAGTGCCCAGCAGTGGTCCCACTGCATTACTGTCCAATAATGGGTTGATGATGAAACTTGTTCCAATCGCACTTGAGGTTGTGTTAAATGCGGCAGACCGCATAACGGAGTAATCAATTTAGTGCTGGATGTACGTAATGGACAATTTCACAGCTAAGAAGACACTACAAATTGTTGCGGACACCTGACGTAACGCTAAACGGCTATTACGTAAACGAAAGGGAAAATTGTATCGAAATCGTGTCTTCGACTGTATTCAGGTCTTTTCAAGGCATCAGAGATCGATGATAGCCTAGTGGTTTAAAAATCTCGACAACCGTTCTGATGAGCTAAGATTTTGAAACCCGGCATGAACCTATAATTTTTCGAAATTTTATGTCTGTTAGAAATTAATTATAACTTGTTTTTACGGTGAAGGAACAAAACGCAAGAAAGCCTACGTATTGTCCCACTATATTCCAATGTATTTTATTTAATCACACCTTTCAAACCGAAACACAGCTCACACTGTTTTATGGCAAAATAGGGGCAGCGATGGTAACGCCACCACAGCCGAGCCTTCGACATAAGACTCTACCACTATCAAAAGTTACGAGTAGTTCGTTTAATAACTGTAGCGACCAATTATTTTAAAGACAATTAGCTAACTTAACGGATCTGAAGACAAAAATGATCTTTCCGCAGCAGTCGGTCACCCACACCGTGCCATATATGGACCGCATTGCTATAAAAGTCTAAGCAAGGTTGCGCCCACGTCCACTTATGACTCACTGGTTAGCGCCTAATGTCCACGATAATGTCATGTCTTTTAAAAAGATTAAATGGATTCTTCTGTCTTGATATTTATCTATATACGTACTATTATAAAATTGTAACGCATTTGTTCCTTTATTTCCTATATATATTTAAATAACCTAGCTGACGCCTATTAAATATAGAGTTATTTATTAAATATGCTCTGATAAAAAAATACATATTTTTTATATCCATTTGTTATAATAATGCTTCACACTTATAACCCCATACATTCCCTGTGCTGTGGGTGCCATAGACATACAGAAACAATCACACAAAAACACATACATAAATCATTAAAAATTCAAATTTAGAACGGCTGATCGGCATTGACTAAGTCATGATACGGGTCGTATTTATGTACTTGACTTTTTCTGTATTTTTGTTAAATATTACGGTTAAAAAGACTTAAATACTACAATAAGTTTGTACAAGATCGGTACGGTAGAGCTCTTTAGTCTGTGCCATCATAAACGATTGAAGGACGATTAAAATCGATACCTACTTTGTTTTTCCACTCAGGAGCAATAGAACCGCAGGCGAAAAATAAGAAATCAGTCTGCGTATGTTTGTGCTTGCAAAACACGAAAAGTAGTTGGTCGAATGACTTGAAATTTTAACGTAACGTTGCATTCGAATTGCCATATGTTTTATTGCAAAAAACATAAACTATTTTTTGTTCTTTTCGTTTCATTCCATATAGCCACTGAAACGTAAGAGTCTAAATTTATTTTTAAAAAAATTATTTACGTATTAAAAGAATAGCAAACGAGCATGCAGGTTACCTGATGTGAATTGGTCTCTGCAGCCCATGGAAATCCACATCTGAGGTTGTATGTGTCTTTTTGTCCAGTGTCATCTGGCTTACCACACCCTTCCAACCAAAACACAGCAGTTCTGACACTCCTGTTTTACGGCAAAAATTATCATAAAAAAAATACCTCATATTCAAATCTCTTTATTAACAAACCCTCGCCTGCAGCCGCAAATAACTTGATTGTTGACGATTCGTTGACGATAATGTTAATAAATACTTTCACCGAAGTCATATCATGTTTGATAAATTAATATTATAGTGTCCCTGTTGGAATACCGGTTACTACATATTTATGCAAAAATATTAATGTTACGTTCTATTCTGTATTGATGAGTATGATAATCTATGTAATAAATCTATATGTTACAAATAAATCTACTAATTAATAATTAATATTAAACGTGAATAATAGTCTAGTGGTTAAGCAACCCGACCCCACTACGGTTAGTCGAGTAACAAATCCCGGCACGCACCTCTATTTCTCGAAATCTTATCTATTCTAAACTTTGAAAATTATATGCGTATTGTGAATTTATTATCATCCGCTTTAACGGTGAAGGAAAACGTCGTGAGGAAAACTGCACGCTCGTAGGCTTAGAATCGATGAAATAATTGATCAACTTACAAATTACAAAAGCATTACACTTAACTTGACAGAAACCATGCAGCGAATTGAGCACACCTTCAATCGACTGTTCCATGTACATACATAGCTAATTGCATAACTTGCATCTACTCATTTGGATTGCAAGCCTCATGATCTTAAAAGGCAGCTGTAGTTGCTCAAGTGACAGAATTCGTTCTCGATAGCTTATGTAATCCACTTGGTTACCTAGTATTGTGGTATTTAGCGTAGAAATCGGTGCTTAAGTCTGCTGTAATAGTGTTTCACATAGGTTACCAGAGTTCCTCACGAGAACTCAATGAAAAATACAGGCTACAGATACAGACAAATATAAAAAATAATTTGAATTTTAGATAAAGTTAATGATCATAATCTTTGCCTAAAAGTAGAATGCGTTTTTGTCTTTCTTTATGTTTTCATAGAACAGCAAACTAATATGCGGGTCCTGATGTTAAGTGGTCACTGCAGCCCAGGGACATCCACCTCACCTCAACAAGGATCGAAGTTCAATTAGAGGTCGTACCCTACTTGGGTACGACCTCTAATTGAACGCGTTGCTAGTCGTGAGGACTAAGTCTGAATGCCTCCTGTCCAGTGTCTTCTGCCTAACCTCAATCTTCAAATCGAAGCACAGTAGTTCTCACACTGATGCTTTACGGCAGGAACAGATGGAACGGTGGTGCCGCCGCGTACAAAGTCTTTATGTATTTCATTTTTTAACGTATCTCTCTCGACTTAGGTAGGTAGGTACATAACGTTAAGTACACACGAATGAGTTGTATCAAATTGGTTTAATGACCTTAAATAAAATACCGTACGTTTAAATTTTATTTGACATAACTGAATCGCAACCTTTAAACACAACATAAACTGCTCTGCTACGTACAAATAGTTAAGTTGTAGTTAAGTCGAATTTTGTACATTTATGAGAAAAGTATTTTTAGGAAAAAGAAGGACCAAAACCAAAAAAACAAAAAACCAATTAGGTTAAAAAATACGTCATTCTATTATTCCAAAGACCAGGAGATCAGTTGTGCTTTTTTATATCCAGTATGGCCTCACCCTTAATCGAAGCGGAGAAAGTCGCGGGTAAAACTTGTTTTTATTTTTATACATTGACGATATAGCAAACGAGCATGACGGACACCTGATGTTAAATTATCACTGCAGTCCATGGACATCCTCAACTAGCATAGAAGTCCTATCTGAGGTCGTATGTGTATGCGTTACTACTCCTGAGGACTAATTTGGAAGCCAGTGTCTTCCGTCTAACCACTAGTCAATCATTATTGTTAGTAATCTAGATAGCACAAAGTCGAGAAAGTCTATTCTGCATGTCTGTCCTCTACGCATGATTTACACGTAGCGTTAGAAATTCTATACCAAAATCACCATAAAACTTTCGCCTGCATCCGCTCGATATTATTAGCTTCTAATCAGCATTTCGCCGTGCATGTTCCTAAAATAACTAGTGATGATACACGTGTTGATAAAGAATGAACTTCTAAAAGTGTAAATGGAAAATATTTTCGCGTTAATTCAGTAGCTGATACGATTATCCGCACTTGATCAGCAACAAATTCCCAAATCTCAAATCACCATAATTCCTATAGATTTATTATGCACATACAACATTTATGATAATTTCCACGCTCATTCGCGTTGACATGCCCCTTGTGACAACAGACAGATTTTATATTATTGAAGTTAGTGTTAATGACAATTTGAAATTAATTATTTAGCATCACGGCGCATATTGCCTTTGTAGCAGAGCTATTGGATAACATAATATGCAAGCCTCGTATGGAATTCGTTACACGAACTGTCAATGTCATTGTGTAACAATACAACAATCACTTCACTGTTTTTTACACAGTTTTATAGGAATTTTTGAACCAAATATTGTATGAAACTGGACTGACTATGTTTCGACTGATTTTATTTTTGAATCAAAATTGTGTATTGTACTTACTCTATAAATATTCCAAGATTAAGACATGAGTAAGTAATTTTGCAAGTCAGTAATCTATCTTAGAATTTATTATAAATTTTAGTTCCGTCGTCGTAATAAATTATTAAATTTTAAATTTAATTAGGAATGTTTTTCTTTGTAACACTTGTAAATTCACAAGCATTCAATTTAATTTAGTTCTGATACTTGGCTGAAAACACATAATGAAATAAATTACAAAAAAATATATATGAATGTTGTATGTAAAAAAAATGTTTTGCTGAGCTCATGAAAAATAACAATAAGCCACGTTGTCAAATTCCAACACTCGTACATAATGTTAGACCCATAAATAGAACCGGTCTAGGTCAGCGTCATTTTGGTAAGGTTATTACCACACCGCAACCATTGTATGTATAGCTCTCGAACAGAGAAGCGAACTTATTGTCTAACCATTTCTATAAACGGCATCTTCGGAGGTCAATCGGTGTCGCTTTTATCCGATCATGTGTTTTGGCAACAAGAGGTTGTTTTGGTTTTGACAAATATCGTATATTTTATAGATTGTTCCTTCGAAAGACAAGCGTATCCTTCAGGTAGATTTCAATACGAAATGCTACCCAATCATAATAACTGCACATTTGAAGTTAAAAATATGTGTATGTCAGATATTTTTAACAATAATTCACCAAAAATCTAATTTATGTGAAACAATTGAAAATATCTCATTTACAATATCTGTATACCGTATATAATTTACCTGTACAATATATTTCAATCAAACGCTACTCTGTATTATTTTTCATACAATTTTGTTGCACAATAAATAATAATTGCATTGTATTTTAAATACAATGAATATGATATAGATACAAATTTTGATGGTGGCAGAGTTTTATGTCGAACGCTCGCCTGCCGCGGCACCACCGCTGCACCTATTTCTGCCGTGAAACAGCAGTGTAAGAACTGCTGTGTTTCGGATTGAAGGGTATGGTTAGGCAGTAGCAGGCTGGAGTAGCACCTCATCCACATACAACCTCAGATAGTAGTTCGGTCCTAGTTGAAGTTTGATGTGGACGTCAACGAGCTGCAGTGACCACCGGACGTAGATGTTATTCTGTTAAAATGAAAAACAAAAATACCTTGTTCTAAGTTACGGCAGTTTAGTTTATAGTCTAGCCTAACTAAAGACTTACTATATACTTTTAAACTTTGAAACCACTTAACATCAGGTGGCCTGCATGCCGTTTGAATAATAATTAAAAAAAAACGCATAAAAAAGTGATCTGCCTATTCGGCTAGCGGTGAGATCCGGCTTATTAATTTTCTTTAGGATCTACCAAAGGCGGTGGTATATTAAGCGGTTACAGCGAATACATCGGTATCAAACTTTATCTAGGACTGAATTCTTATCGAAAGTAGAAAGTCATATAAAAAATTCAGTTGATAGGCATGTTCATAGCTCTCACAACTTGTCTCTAATACCAAATGTCTCTACTGCCGACAGGACAGGAAGATAGAATTCACTAATGGGAGAAGGCGCTGATTTCTGATGTGTCTCGTCTTCTCAGGAGTTTTAATCGAAACTTTTTGACTCACTCGGAAGCTATGAGCTTTATGGCTGAACTGTATTACGTTTTTAATTTTTTATATTTTGTCGGAATAGTAAACGAGCATGCAGGCTACCTGATGTTAAGTGGTCACGAAACAGAAATTCTCACACTGCTGTTTTACGGCGGAAATAGGGGCAGCGGTGGTGCCCCCGCAGGCTTGTCTTCGACATAAAACTCTGCCACCATCAAAATTTGTATCTATATCATATTTATTGTATTTAAAATACAATGCAATTATTCTTTATTGTGCAACAAAATTGTATGAAACATAATACAAATTTAAAAGACAGGAAGACATACAAAAGCCGGTCATATCGCCAACAAGCGATGTCTATCGGACAACCTTTGGATAGAAAATATAATAGAAGGTTAAGCAAATTAGGAGTTTATTAACTCATTATTCGACGAGGTCGATGGTGGTAGAGTCTTATGTCGAAGGCTCGCCTGCGGATGCACCACCGCTTTGAAGGGGGTGGTTAGGCAGAAGACACCGGACAAGATGCATTCCAACTTAGTCCTCAGGAGTAGCAACG
>DWKW01001458.1:0-12655 GCA_018250115.1 Doberes anticus | reverse complement strand
CGCGCACTTGGTGGACTATGGCTCAAATCCCTGAGAGGAGACGGTGATGATTAACTCTGATACTCCCCTAGTTTTGTACATTTTATTTTAATTTTCCCATAATTAATAAACAAAGTTATAATTATATTATGGTAATAAACGACCAAGTTAAATTCTAAATTACGAGGGGATATTGAATTCTCCCTCGCCTCGTATGAGGATAACTAGTGGATATTGCTTCTAGTTATGCTAACATCGGACGCAGTAAACTTTAAATGAGAACCGAGCCAAGTATGGTGCATATCGGACTTTTTAAAATGGGTGGAAATATGTAGGTCGCATAGCCTTAGTAAATAGTAGACATAGTAAATATAGGCTTAAAGGTCCTCGAATGGCGACCACGTTTCGTCAGGTCAGGTGGATTGTCGACCGATCGTAGTGGCTTCAATTAGGCCCATGTACAGTAACAACTTTTACAGACTCTCAAATAATAGCTCTCAAATAGACTCAGATAATCTAAACGGTTGAAATTGCATACTGTCTGTTAACTAGGGCATTTAATGCTACCTAAACTTGTTATCATTATTCTTAGGCATTCAGGTAAATTCATTGTGTTTTCCTTCACAGTTAAAAGAAGTGATCATTTTTGAATGCGCGTATTTTTGAAAACTGCGAGGTGCATGCTAGGATTCGAACTCCGACATACCGGAGCGGGAGATCAAGATTCTTAACCATTAGGCTATCATTGTTCTTAAACCCCTCCATTTTTAAACGTGACGTTTTAGAAGCTAAAGCTAGACATCAATTTTATCGTATCTCAGTTTCGATCAACTAATCGTCTATTGACGTATTTTAGATAGTAAGCGATGACAATATGTAGCTGTCAATAGTCTGTCTGCATGAAACAGGTTTTGATAAGGCATTTTAATAAGACAGTTTAGACAATTTTTATCTACAATATTACTTCAATTTGGGTTAAGGCACGTGTCGCATAAATATAAACATACGAGCATGAATAGTCAATTCATACTTAGAACACGCCGTACGAGAAGTGACTAAGGAAACATTTTATATGGTTTTAGAGTCTTATATCAAAGGCTCGTCTGCTCGTATGTTGAGGTCAGAAGCAGAAATAGGTATTTCTACATTAAAACGAAAAAATATGTTATTCAAATACAACTTACGGTGCAAAAAATTCCAAATACTTCCTCTACGGGAGCGGAGGAATATCGCTGATATTTCGTTGCTTTTTAAAATAGCAAAGGGTATTGCCCTGAGTTGTTAAGCAAACTAGAACTACGCGAACCATTAGTTAATTATCGCAGACCAACTCTTTTATCAGTTCCATCAGTAAAATCTAAGTTTCGGCGAAATTCATCCTTATTGCGATCATTCTGGTTGTTGTTTAACAAAATTGCACGCAACATTGATTTAGATTTATTTAATACCACTGAATCTGAACTTAAAAGTACCCTAACAAATAATTTTTGCACAATGTTTAAAGTATGTAATAATGTACTGACCTGTCTTCTGACCTTTCATTATTACATTATAAATTTACTTATCCGTGAAAGCTTGTACATGGTCATCATATGTTATTTAGTAGTTTAAGATTCGTCTGTATTAGCTGTACATTTTCCAAGAAAATAAAATAAAATAGTGCACCAAGCCGGCGGGACTTGCCTCTCTGTAATGTTCTCATGCCTTTGAGAACATTACAGAGAGATCTCAGTCATGCAGGTGTCCTCACGATGTTTTCCTTCACCGTTAAAACAACGTTCTACACACGTAATATAGAAATAATTAAAGATAAATATAGAAAATGAGCGGTGCTTGCTGGCATTTGAACTCCGACACACCGAAGTGGGAAGTCGAGATTCTTTCCTACTAGACTATCACCCACTTACTACTCTTGTTTAATAATCTTAAATTATGTGTACAGATGCGGTCTATGCTTACACAGGAAATGATCACCTGATTAATAGAAAAGAGTTAATTGAAAAAAAAATTAATACTGTGTAAAAAATATGTGTCTAGCTTAATAAAAGATATCATATATATATATCAAGCTACTATATATTTTGTATATATTATTAAATGCATCAAGATGTTCTCTAATTCTTAAATCATGTCCAATGTAAATTTTTCTTAACTTGTTGGTCGAGAGAATCCGTGACATTTGCGGTTTTATTTACTTAAAGATGTTTCACTTTTTGTAGTAGAGTTCTACTACCTTGTATTACATTTTTATTATATTAATTCTTTTCTTCCTGTTTTTATCATCCTTTTTAAATTGTAACAATTTTAAAGGTATTCAATTGTTTTCATTGTTATAGCCATTACTTTTGACACATCTAATGACGCGCATTAGTAGTATAGCACAAGTATCACATACTTCAACAAAATACTCGATTCCTCGTAGACGATCGATCGTGTCGTTATGTCGTTATCTATCGTGTAACTATCTATATATCCTCCCCCACTTCGTCCCGCAACCCCATAGGTCACACATCTCATTTATAGTGGCTCTGGGATCGAAAGGAACGCACCAGTGCCTCTCTAACACTGTGCCCATTTTTGGTGAAAACCGGGAAGCTCGAGAATTAGGGGAAGCCTTCACTTTTCTTCAAGAGTCATCTTCTAAATACGCCAAAACATTACATATACCACATAACTCTCGGTTGACACCCAGAGCGTAAAGAAAGACTTTACGATCTCCGAAGAAACGAAGGAATAGATATGTAATTTTTACAGGAAGGGATATGTCATTTTTATAATGTTAAATGATATTATAATAATAATGATGGATATCCATGTAAAAAATATAACCAAGATCTACAAATGTCAGACTGTCACTTATTAAGAAATTTATATTGACTTTATTTCTTTTTAATAATATTACTATAAAAACTTTCTTCAAAATAAATTTTCATTTACTTTTATAAAAGCCTTCCGATTTCAAACGCCAACTATTGTCTACTTTCTTTGGAGTCTAGTAGTTTATGTTAATATGAGTACGTAAATAATTAAAGATCAAATTGTTAGGACATAATCATTTACCTCTGTTCAATAGCAGCCTCCATCCGGTGAGAGTCATCGTAAATTCCTTTTGTCTTCTGTGACCAAAACTATAGGTCTTTTGCACACACGTAACTGCATCTATCCGATTATTACTTCAGATTTTATCAAAGTACGCCACCACATATTGAAATGAAACAATCACACAATTTGACAGTATCTCTGATCTGTAAGCGATGATACCTCAACAAAAATGATAACACGATCTCGTTGATAACTAGGAGCCGGCGGCCCACATTTCTGTCTCAAGTTCAGATAATAGTTTCAACAACGCCATCCAAAATGCAACTAATTGCGTTTAGTAGAAAGGGCGTTATCGTTACGACTTCATTATAACGCCAAATTTGTCAACCGGTTTTCTATCACGCGACTCGTAGTAGTTAGAATAGTTTTATTTTATTACTTACTCATAAACTTTACTACGTTTACAATTTTGAGTCATTCCTTCATCTGTAAGTAACATAAGTGAGAAGAATTAAGAAAAATATATTTTTTGTCTGTTTAAATACATATGTTGTTTGCTGCACTGGGACGCTAATTTCCGTAACTGGAGACGACCTAAAGTGTGCTTCACCATGTTACGAGTTGTCTCAGTTTAGTAAGTAGTGAAAAGATAGAAACACAGTGTTGTACCCGACCTGTTCTTTCTTCCGTTTTTCTATCAGAAAATATGTACTTCCAAAACCCATACACACAACCTCAAGCCGAACCGAACTCATATCTGAGGTTGTTGTTTTCTGCCAAACCACACCCTTCAAACTAGAACACAGCAACGAACGCTGCTGTTGTACGGAGGAAATGGTGCAGCAGTGATAAGACTAGCTGTGGTCAGTCTCTACCATTAGTTATTCGTGAAAGAAAAAATGAAAGTAGATTAACTACTCCGTCCAACGTTAAAACAAAGAAACAGTGTTTTATTTAAAGTATGAGTAAACTAGGATCGTCAAAGACTCCTCAACGAAAACTCTCAAAAAAAAAATTTAAAAAGACCCCGAAAAAGTTAAGTTTTAAGTCTTTAGTAGAAGCATTTACCATTTAGTGGTAGACGAATGTAGTTGCTATTAAGACATTATATACTGATGTAGTATTGAATGGTGGTAGAGTCTTATGACGAAGGCTCTCCGGTGGTACCACCGCAGCTGCTATTTATGTAGTAAAACCGTTTGTGCTTTAGTTTGGAGGATACGGTAGGCAGACTGCATAGCTGACAATGGAAAAGAGGTGTTCTAAGTTAGTTCAAGATTAGCAACATTTCCATGTACTGCCTATTGGACCGTAGTCCTATTTGAGGTTGAATGTGGATGAACATTGACTTCAGTAACAAGTTAAGATCAGGTAGCCTGAGAGCTCGATTATTACTTAAAAAATATATTAACGGAATAGCAAACGAGCATGCAGGCCACCTAATGTTAAGTGATCATTGCAGGTCTTGGACTTCCACATCCAACCTCAAAAAGGACCGAAGTCGTATCTATCTAAGGTCGTACGTGGATGCGTTGCTACTCCTGGGTCTAAGTTGGAATGCTTCCTGTCCAGCGTTTTCTACCTAAAAACCAACTTTCAAATCTAAACACAGCAGTGCACAAACTGTTGCTATAAGGCAGAAATATGTAGATGCTTTAAAGGCTTCAACGTGAGACTAGCATCATCAAAAGAGTACTCTTTAAAAAAAATGATATTGACGTTTAGTTAAACGAATGTATTGACGGCTATTCGATAGCGATTATTTCAAGTTTCTTTAGAATCTTTACTACTAGTTTATTTAAAATTTAAGACACTTTACCTACTAAAATCTTAAAATTAAAAAGAAAAATTTGAAATCTGAATAGCATTTTAAAGGCTCCAAATTGCTAAATATGATTAGCATTCATGTTATCGAGGGTAACGACGCATGATAGAAAGTAAAGTTACGTTGAATTTTACTCGGTTCGATTAAAACCCACGCACTAACAATATAATGATTTACATTTAATTTTTATAATAGAACTACCCTCAGCCCTTGGCTTTGCCGGCGTGAAAGAGTTTTTGTAATGAAATTACCAACTATTAAAACTGTAAAAAGTATTTGTGTGTTTTATCCAGGATATGGTCTATCTGTATGTCAAGTTTCATTCAAATCCGTTCTACAGTTAACACGTAATATTGCTACTAGCTAAACTCGGCCACGCTTCGCTGTGCACTAGTGCCTTAAATGCAACAATCTAAATAAAATTAACTCCTATATTGTTTTGAAAACAAATCAAATGAATTGTATACAATCTGTATAAATAGAAAAAAAATACCCAATTCTAATATTTTTTAAAACAGATAGTCAAATCGCTTCTCAGGTAAAAATAAAATGTATTTCAATCGATTATTACGAATACGTTTTGGATATACTATATGTACCTATCAACTAGTCACAATAACCTATTTCTTTTTTTTTACTTAATGTAAACTTCGACGTTTACATTAAGTATTTACATCGTAGTAATAAAAACTAGAGTAAGAAAGAAGATAATTGTATATTTCATTAATTTCCCGTTCCGTTCCGTTTGATAACGTTATATGTGTATTTGGATGTAGAATTCGCTGAGTAAAATAGCCCGAATGTAAACTCTGTCATTTAAATTTCATGTATTTTTTATCATGCATGAGTTGAGGTTACCTACGCACAGATATCAACGGGTAGATGGTTACGTAAAAATCTAAATACAATGCTAAATTGATATATTATTGTGAACAAGTGTGACAGGATATTTTTTTTGTCGATAAACCACTTGAAATGGGTTTAAGACATTGTGTGTATCTAAAGTATGAATTTTAGATAAACATGTAACGTTAAGTCGACAGACTAACGTCTGGTTACCTAAGGTACCGGTTTGGGCTTTAGTAGATATCTTTCTTTCTATTAGTGAAAAATATAAAATTCAGAAAAGTTTCAATAAATTTTATCAATGGATTTAAACTTAACAGCACTTCACCTTAAGCCAAGACCTCCTATGGATACATCAGATAAGCATTAATGGATAAGTTAATGCAGAATAACGTTATGTATAATTTATAACGAAGTGATAAAATACGAGCCGTTGAAAATCTCGCAAACCTTCCGCTCAGGAGGGTAGGGGTATAACTCCCACTTTTGACACCAACAATTCATTCAGTACACGATCATTATTTAACTCTATGTAAGTCATCGTTAGTGTTACCGAAAACATAGTTTTTTTCATTTTGTTATAGGAAAATAAAACAAAATCTTATCATAAAAATATTTTAATTTAATTTTTTTCTTTAAATTAGTTAACTTTAACACTTATAACTAAACTACACTATTCATTGTCTTTATTGTCTTCGATCTTTGGTTGCTCATGGTCCTTCTTTTTCGTGGGAAGAGGACCATGTTTCCAGTTTACAGGATATCCGTGTTTCTTGACGTCATCCCACCAGAGCTGTTCGCCCTTCGCGAAGATAATGTATACGATGTTTGTTACAACTAACACCACCAAGCACACCCAGAAAGCCACCCGCCATTGTTTGAGAGTTGACTGGAAACAAAAAAAAAATTATTGCAAATAAACGAATTATCATGTATGAATACTTAACAAATAAGAGTTTATTTCTGTTTATTATTTTACATATAGGCGCAGGTAGTATACAATGAATTGTGCGATGGTAAATCTCTGACGGCTGAAAATTATAATAGTAAAAAATTTATAACTGCATGTAAAATAATTAATATTTTGGTCATCATAAGTCATCATTTTATATGTTTACAAGTTTTATTGTCGTATTTTATGTGATAGAAGTGAAAATTTGTGTTTGTTAATTCTCTTGAAAGTGTCACTTATTTTTTATGCCTTGACTTGGCAATAAATGAATAACCCACTGTGTATTAACGATAAGATAAACGATTTACTGTGTACGAATTCGTATAAAAAAAATGCAATTTAAAAGAGGGGTCAAAAGAACAGATGATTGCACTCACATTCGGAGTCAAAAGACCAATCAGGTACGGTGATATAATGCCAGATATCGCTGCTATTCCATTGACCATAGCCGTAGTGGTGCCAGCGTAGTTAGGAGTGATGTCTAAGGCATTGATTTTCATGCCACTGTAGTAAGCTCCCATGAGTGTCATGGCTGCGATGAACCAGAAAACAGCGAGGGTGGTGTTACAGCCAGAGTAGGAAGCGAGGATGATGCAGATACCAGGGCCAGTTGCAGCTGTCAATAGAAAACATCGTAAGTACATGTACTGTCAAGGACGTAGATAACAGAAAAGCTTAGTGACATTTGATAGAGACCTTTTAAAGAATTTGCCTGAAGTATCTTAATAATCGCTGTTGGACTAAATACGTCAATCTTATGCTTCATAACAAACGTCAGAATTGTATAATATAATCTTTCGTGGCATAGCGAAATAAGGTTCAAGAATAATAAAGATTTTTTGCCATTCTTCATAAAATCCATAAAAATCATTAATTTCAGTATAAATAATTCATTATATTTGCTACCAATATACGTGCAAGTCACAACAAAAATGTATTTAATTTTATATTATAGTCTTAAGTAATATGGCTTACCAATTGTTGTGTAAATTTTTCTAGCATTCTGGATACTATGGACTCTTTTCTTGACGCAGAAGTCACACACAAGTCCGAAGAAGAACGAAGCGATCCACATAGCCACATACGGCAGAGCGGAGAGTAATCCAGCTGACTTTATGTTAAATTTGAGGACATCGGTCATATATTTAGGTAAGTCCGTGACCATTGAAAAGTAGCCCCAATCGTGACCGATCTACAATATGAAACGTAAATATATTATAAAGTTCAAGGAGGCAGTCAACAATTTGTAGAGTTATGAATTTAATTTGAGCCATTCTATATAATCGACTTAACTTAAATTCAGAATTTCTTTTAGCTTTAAACATACAGAAGTGATAAGTTACTAAATGCTCCTTTACATTATCGCGGCTCAATCGCTGCAAGAACGCAATCGCGGCGCCATCCAGCTTGGCCAGTCAGCCCTCTAATTCGCGTTTCGATTTGGTGTGAACAGCGCGGTGAAAGTTTGCTACGTGGTGTAAAGTTATTCATGTAATTTATAATTTATACACACTTACAGCTGCAATAATTAGGCACCATAGTGGCACAGACCGGAGTAAAGCCTTCCATGGCACGGGGTCCAAGTCTTGTTTCTTATTATGGATCAATGAATCTACATTTGCGTTCAGGAATTTCTTCTCCGCGTCTGATATAAACGGATGTGTATTTGGCGTGCTGTAGCAGATTAAACTCTAGAAAATATAGTATGATTCATTTACTGGTAATGAAAAGAAAATGTTCAAAATAACAAATGATTCTAAAATTAAATTTTACTTCTATAATGAATCAATGAGGTTATCTTTCATTGATTTAAATGTCTCTCTTAAGGAATATATTTACAGTCAGTGCCGTAACATTAATGCTACACTCTATGTATTTCATTTTAATTGCTTGATAATATTTTACTTTATTACCACCATAATTTTAAATAAATAATAAAGTCAATTTAATCATGAGCTATAAAGTAGTTACCCAAATAATAAACCATATAAGGCCTCCACCACCGAACAGGTAGAAGACGTTCTCCCAAGAACCTTCATGCATGATCAATCCAGAGAAGTACGTGCCAGCAATGTTTCCGATCTGAGCGCCTCCGAAGACTATAGCTCCCATTCTTGCTCTCTCTTCTTTTGGTGCCCATCGCGATACCATGCACATAAGACCTGGCATTGTTGGTCCCTAAAAATTATGTAAAGTGATAATTTCTTTATAATGAGAAGTTCCGCTAATAATAATAGGATATCAGATCGTTTGTTTTTCAATTCGTCGCAGAGCAATAATTAATACTAATAAAGGATAATATCGTTGACCCGTTTCAAAATTTTTGACACTGCGAATATTACAGTCATTTGTTCATATCGAATCAATATTAGTCTATCAGTCATAAACCTATTTCCTAACGAATGTTTGCATGTCAAACAAAACGGCACACAATTCGTCCCCTCTGGCGTTGCTAGCGTACTTATTATCTAACGATATGTTTATGTGTTTGAGACTATGAATTACTGGCTATATCTTATTGAACTTAATTTATGAATTACTAGTAGTACTAATGAGTCTAGTAATTTATATATTTCCGCTGCATGAGTCATCAAAAATAAGATCACTTTTAATGGACCTCCCAAAGATGTCAGTCCGTATTTCAAGTTCTGCTTGATCGAACAGTTCAGTTTTTTTTGTATCAATGAGATAATAAATGATTATTCAAGCCACCTAATGTTAAGTGGTGTAAATGGTGGTGTGGGAATCATTTCCCATCCCAACCCCATCGATCTTTCAGGGAAGAGAGCATTACATGTCTGATTTTCGTCATTACTTGGCTTAAAAAAATACTTACCTCTCCGAAACCTTCAACGACCCGCAGGATGAACAGGGCAGTAGCTCCTCCCATCTTAACAGCCCATGGCGTGATGAAAGTACATATAGCAGTTGACAGGAGCCCAAACCCGAGCACCCATTTGCCACCGTACCGTTCGGCCAATATACCACCAGGTATGTGGGTCAACACGTACCCGTAGTAGAATGAACTCAGCAGTAACCCTTGCGTCGCTTCGCTCCATTCGAATAATACAGTCTAAAAAAAAGTTACATTTTTATTATCCACCTACGTCAAAGCAGAGAAGAAAGGGTTATTGTTTTATTATCTATTTATTTTATAAATATTCCTATTTTATCTACTAAGATGTGTACTTATGTGTCTACTAAGATACTAATCTACCAGACTGATTTTATGATAGAAGCGTCGTTAGATTCATTTCAAAAGTATTCATAATCATAACATAAAACTGAATAATAATTTAAAACACAAAATGTTGCGTGGCGAACACAAATTACTTTTAACGAAACCAAAATAAAATGGTTTTATTATCTTTATCAAGTGAATAAGGAATATGCCATATTTAATTTTGAAAAATTTTGACATTCACTCACAAAAGAGTTTCGAAGAACTTGATTAAAACGCTGTGTTAATCCGAATGGGGCACGTTTCTTTATTAAATCTTCGTACGTTACCTAAATTTTGTCACTTGCGACTCGTCAGGAAGAGAGTTCTTGGCTTGATTCTCGATAGAACAAACATCAAAATATTGTAGTGTCGTGTGTGTATTTTTGGGGTGTTGTTTTTTATAGATTTGTTAAAAAAGGCAAAAAAAATTACAATCTCTGAGAATCAAAATAGATCTGAGAATCAAAAGAGGTAATAAACGTGCAAACAGTCTTGCACGTTTATTACCTAAACGTTGTGGTAACAATTTGTAATTATATAAGTTCTTCAAAGAAATAGCTCTTTTTACAAACATTTTAAACACATAAAGTTTAAACTGCAAAGCATCATTGTCAACTAAAGTGACAAATTTTCACTTTATTATGTATGACCCATTCAAGTTAAATTGCTTTACAATTTTTTATTATATGACGTCTTGAATCTTACATTACGCAAATTGCGTAATTTGGGACAAGGGAAAAGATCAACAAGTTTCACGGTCAACCAGCTTCTTTCGTTCATTGACATAATCACTGTGATAGGTATGGTCAAATAATTTATAAGTTTATTGATGGATAACATTGAGTAGCTTCGCTATAGTTAATTTATCCTTGGAATCATATATTTGTAACAATAAATGTTATGTTAGATTAAATTAATGTCATGATATTATTTTTATTTCTTACTATGAAGTTTGGATATAAATTCATTTCATCTATGGTATTGGGTTAAGAAACCGAATCACAAAATCATCATATTATCTTCCCTGTTATGGTAATATGTATATAGGTAGTAGCATAATGTGCGTAGAATAATCGGGTAAAACATAATCGGTTAAGCATAAACATCTCAAATCAGCCTTTATCATGTTGCTCTTTTCTAAAAAGTAGAGTAGGCCTGGAGGACACACCCGTACTTTAAAAAAATGTTGTTAGCACATTCACAAAATCTAAATGTATTTATTGATAAAACACAGTCGTTACAACAAGTGGCAAGGGCCCCTGTACTGGGTGGTGTCCCGTGTTACTGGGTACCCAGCTCATCCTCCAAGACAAACAATGTTAATAAATAAACTAATACATGTACAATAAAAATAAAGTAAAATATTATATCTAAGTATATGAGTTTGTGTACGTGTGTGTGTTTGTGTACATTCACCAAGAAATCGACATTCGCCAACAAGCAGGTACCTACGTAAAGAAAATGCAAGTCTTCAGTGCCCAGTAAACGGAACACCAATTTAGTATAGTCATAGTTGAGCAGATTTGAACCAAGTGTATTCGATAGTAATGTTGGAATTTGAATACCGAGTGCTCATTTTTATTAGCGTTGTCAGGATATTTGGCAGATAGGCATTTTTCACTTCCAATAACTACGATATTGTAAGTCTATATGTCATCTTGTCGGTAAGAAAACATTTTATACTCATTACACTAACAATTTTTGTATCATGTATGAACAATAACCCATTACAGTGCGTGCTTTTAGGCCATAGTCGACCACGCTGGTCAAGAACAGGTGGGTTTCGTGAATATTGTTTTAGAATAGATGAGTATTTGTTGAATACAATAATAAAAATAAGTAACCCCCATTCTGATTTGCTAAATCAGACAATTACATTATTTTCGAAACTAAACAAATTAATTGAATGCAATATTCAATTTTTTTATTGATAACACCTTTAGTCCTACTACTACTACTAGTTCGTCAAAGGCTACTAAACAAAAAATATTCGGTTGAAGAAAAAGTGGAGAAAAAGTTACTGAACTGTTTTGTCTTTGCCTATTTAATATGCATATACTGACCGTCCGTCCGTCCGTTTATATTTAATTTACCTAATATCCCCAGATTTTCAGCAAGACCGTTGTTTATCTTAAAATTAGACTTATCTATTAAAACCTTTTATAATTAATACAACATAGTCAAATGTTACATATTTACAGAAGCGATATTTGTTAATAATGTTTATTTCCCCTTAGTTTTATAACATCACCTATGTAAACGACAATTGTTTACGTGTTTAAACATATTAACAATATGTTCAAACACACACAATAAATTCTTCCAAAAATGAACTTTTTACTTAAAGAATGACAAAATTGCATTATACAACTTAATAATAACACTGTTGTTATTATATTATGTCAATAAAGCAAGCTTGTTTTAAATAGGTATGCAAACAGGACTTAGATAATGCAACGCTTAATCACGTGTAAGCGTCATTTTCAATACGAACGAGCATTGATAGTGACAAGTGTTTATCCAACTGATTATTTATACCCTCTACGAGTATTAATCCGTATGCTTGAAACATTCCGTTGAGGAAAGAGACCTTAATGATTTTTTTTCTCTTACGTTATAACATACATTGACGACCCTAATAGCGCCGTGGTAAACGTGCCGTGTGCCGTTTGGAGGATCCTGGGTTCGATTCCCAGCGGGGCAGAAATTTGAATAATGAATTCAGATTTCTGTACCTGGTCTGGGTGTTTGTGTGCTTGTTTCTGTGTGTGTCCATGGCACCCACGAC
>DWKW01001457.1:0-12655 GCA_018250115.1 Doberes anticus | reverse complement strand
CTGCATTTGAGTCATCTTAATCCTTGGATTAAGATTAATAATTTTGAGCTGTTGGCCTGTTGGCTGTTGCTGGGTTATGGCTATTAACATTTCGATTTGGAATATACAGTTCAAATAAGGTTTATGATCTGTAACAAAACTTAATTAATTTTATTTAAATCTATTATGTGGGATTCTGGCAAAAATTGTCTGTTAATCAAATATTTAAGAAAATATTGAATATGAAAAGTTTTAAATAATTTTTCACTTCGGCAGAATGTCGACGTAATTATTCCACTACTGTCAATAATGATTAAATAAAACTGTAACTAAATAGTAATAGTATGCTTTGTAGTGTCTAACAGATACCAGTGATAAAATTTTGACTATAATTATACTTTACGTATTTACTCAAATAGCGTCAACTAAAAAAAAGTAGATATACTGTGTGGACAGTAATAAAAATCCTTTATAAAAAGTAACTTTTAGGCGAAACGAGTTTTATTTGCACTGGAATTGACTCTAAGCTTCGAATGTGAATACTGAGTAATGTGTGGGGGGACTCGGCTCACCATGCGTCAATCACGTTCTCGCATCCAACCGCACGCCAGTACTCTGTGGAGTCCCAATGGTTTGTGGGCTTATGAGATAATTAAATTCCAATCACACAGCGGAAAAAAAGATAATTAATAGATATTAATTGAAATGTATTTAATAACTAATCGAGTCGTGGCTAGAATTGTCCACTGTCAAGTTCACGTACCTACGTATTTTTTCCAAAAAATACTTCGGTATTTCTCTTTCAAAGGGTTGCAAAAAGAGCTGAAATACTTTCGTTAACTTTGATAAGAAGCACGAATACCAAATGTCCAGTAAGTTCTCCAAATTTCACGTTTATAACTTTAGCGGTTTAGGCTGGCTGAGGAAGAATCCGTCACAACATCAGGTATCTTATATTTATGAACAGATACGACAACTGTTTTAGGTACTTAATCAGTGTGGTGTAAATGGATCATAACCTTTTAGCAACTACGACCAAAATTACTGAAACAAAGGTCAGAAACATTTTCCAATTTTATTAAATCATCTCTTAACCTATATCCTTTTTCCTAAGTTCACGCGGACGAAATCATGTTTTTAAATCCTAATTGGTAATTTAACTTCTAAACTATCGGTCGAAATTCAACGGTTATTCGTAAAATATAAAATAAACTCTTTTTAACTCTTTTTTAGTCTATTGAAAAGGGAGCAATGAAAATCGCACAAAATTCCCAATGGAGTTGTAATTCGATCAATCTTACATTTCAAATTGACGACAATCTCTACTATGTGTGACTGTGGTAGTATGTGCAATGTGTTTTTTTAGCTTAATGTCTTTCTAATGTATTATTATACAAAAATATTAGCTTTCTGCATTCCTTCTCCATATAAACTTTGACTCTACCAGATTATAAGATTATGAAGTGTAAGTATTATTTATTACACTGTATCGATGGATATCGATGCAATTGATTGATGCAGTTTCATGTACGTATGTTATGCATATACTGATAGCGGTGTATGAATATCCATTAAGCGCTTATCAAACATCGTAATGCGCTCATGATAATTGTACACACAGCGCCTGTGGTTACCCGCATAATCCTCATTAGCAGTTAATTAGATATTGTTGTCTAGAGGGAAATAAAGTGTATTGTATCGCTGTGTCCCAGATGGCTTATATGTAAGCCAAGCGCAAGGCGAAAAGAAAGTATTCAAAAGGTCACTCCACTTTCCTTTTTGACTGTCAACACAAATATTGAAAATCCATTAGGAACCACCCTCGTAGTGGTAATTTTTTTGTAGATGTTAAAAATAACAATGTTTTCAGCCCCCGCGAAGTTTTCATTGTGAGGGGAGGAACCAGCAGGCTACGGGACTATTGTATTTATGACGCGGCGACTCGTGTTTTGCGCAATAAGTGATTGTCACAAATCGATTCTCATGTTTTTGCGAGATTACACTGTATTCAAAGATTAAAATGTTTTACGTCATTATCACCCAGTTACTTTTAAAAAAGGGAACATGGCAGGAAATTACATTTAAGAGAGCAGCGGGACGTGTAGTTTAATACTACTATGGAAAGAGCATAGAATCATTCCAGGAGAGTAAGACATACTAATATGATCATGAATGACTATGCAAATGTTGCATTACCCTCCGTCCACTGAACACGGGTCACGTCTGTCGCAATTAACGGCCAGTGTGACGCGACGCGCCTACTCTTGGCTTCACTGGTGCCAATTTGTCTCGCACAGTTACGCAGTGTAACTGTGCCGGCTTGCAATATGACATGCCACTGTCCACTCGATAAATAGAAGTACGGAGATATATTCCGTTTCCAAGCATTGCGTGTATTGCGACATTTGGTGTCGTAATAAATTTGACGTTAAATTGCGGCCAGCAGTTCTTGTCCGACAATTCCCCTTGTATTCTACTGTGCACATTCAAAACATTATTTTGTAAAACGAAATTAAGAGTGCTTAAAACGTTTTAAAGTTTCTTTAATAATATAGGCAGACGTAAACAAAATTACTAGTTGTACTGGAAGTCAAACAAGAATTAATTTAAGTTACAAGGAAGTTGCATTACGATGCTGAAGGTGAACTTTAGTGTAAATGACATTTAATTTCTTATACACTGAAGAAACACATTTGTATTAAAGAGAGTGTAAAAGTCAGTTCTATAATGCACAATATGTGCAATTATAAAATTTAAAACAAATTGGCAGCAATGAAACCGTGCGTTCCCTACTTATACTTATATACGTGAAATAATGAATATACGTCAGCAGTTCAGTTAAAGTAACGGAAATAAACGCAAACTGGCAAGGAAATACTAATGTCGAGGAAATTACATACACTCTGTAATTATTTTAATCACTACAGCGGTAATTGAGTTGCTGCGCTATTGTCTCGGGGTTGAGTCACGTGTGGAACGTTCGGGAATAAAATCTAGTTAGCAACGGTGATTGCGCCCACAACGCCTAGCAATAAGATTAGCCAGCGGATCAGTTTCTAACTGAGATGAGGCGGTTTCAACAAGGTGTATCGATATGGGCTTGTGGGTTATTTCATACCACATATTGTGTGTGGAATAACTTATTTTGTAACTATAACTTCTATATAGCTTTCTCTTTCGACTTCGTCTACGTTAATTTAAGTTGTAAGTTTTTTTTTCACATTTCATCTGCCACCTTCAGTCATATTTACTAGCTGATGCATACAGTTACGCCCGCATAGATTTTATAATTTGATAGTAACTGTTATTTACCTTGCGAACCGGTGCTGCGGTAACGCTGTTGCCTGGGTCCGAATACTGTTTGAACCAAGCTTCGACTTCGCATTTAGTCATTTAATCCTCATTGCGAGAGGACGAGAGGGGAAGTCATTGTGAGACGATTGGCAGTTATAGCCTAGCGGCTAACCGCTAATCTTACACTGACGTATATAATAAAACCTCAAATTTTATTAAATTTATGTGCGTATAGGAAATTAATTATCTCCGGTTCTGCCGTTAAGGGACATGACGAGTAAAGTCCATTGACCCTTCTTTTCATATTATTATTTTTATATTACAACGCAGGCCACCTGATGTTTAGTGGTCACTATAGCCATCCACAACTATCCTCAAATAGATCGGAAGTCAAATTTGAGCTCAGTTGCGGATGCGTTGTTTGAGTACAATGCAAATTGCAATGTCTCGTGTCCAGTACGAGTATGTTCTGCCCAACTATACTATTCAAACTGAAACACAGCATTACTCCCACTATAGCTTTATCGCAAAAACTCTGTTGCCTAAAGCGTTTTCATCTCTGAACGGAGATCCCGCTCAATAATCATAAAATAATTGGTGAATGATGATGATGACGAATGTAGGATTGTTATAATCCGATCCTATTATGATAGCTTGAATGGCACAGAAGTCTTCATGCCGGTGTGCTGTTCAGAGCGTTTGATTAAAAACGGGGCTGTTGCGTTGTTAGCTGAGCCGCAGAGCGAGGATTTCTAAGTGTAGTAGTGCAATATTACGTGTATTCTCAAGGCGGAGTCGGCAGGGGAGAATATCGATAACGGACCGTACATAATCACCTAAGAGTATCTTTGCTGCTTAGTCCGTCCGTCCTTGAAAGATCGAGCGTTTAAAGAGCTGGATAACGATGAATACAAATAACCGTTGGCAGAACTTTGCACAGGATCATGATGCAACTCCGCTTTAATAGCGGGCTCATTACGGGCGGCAGATTCCCTGGGGTCACCGCCACTCAGTGATGAATCGACTGAGTAAGGAGAACTACGACGCCCGCTGTCTGTTTTTCCATGAGGCGATACTCCGCCACAAAGTAGGGCGACTTTTATTGGTCCTGTTACTGCTGTGGGCAGAAATCTCAATAATGAGTTTCAGAGCGTTTGTATTCTTCTCTTTTTCAGTCGTACTTCACTTTGCTCTATGGCACCCACGACTGTATATGAGGTCATGAGTGTGATGCGTATGATTATTTTGTATCTGTGTATTTATATGAGTCAAAGATTTAATTGTACCAGGTAAGATGGAAGATTTGTGTAGAGACACAGGTCCAACATATAGTATACCCCTTTCAGACGATTCAAGGACGTGGAATATAAATTAGATACTTATATTTAAATTAAAATTTAAAATTTATTTATTACTTCTATATGGATCATTGTGAAGCTTTATAGATGTTGAAGAAAACAATTTGTTTGTTTCTGATTACACTTTTATTATTTGAAAGTATGTTGCAAATTTTAAAGTTTATAAATTACGGCCTAAATTGATCCCACTAACGTTTAAATACAGATTTACACAGGGCGCGATGAGCAATGTAAAAATCTTCACAAAGAAGTGTTTTCTTGGACATAAACAAGAAATAATTAAGGCGAATAAACTCAGGGAGTGAGGGCGAAAACCGGAGAGTTAATTTTATTAATGTACACTTTCTTGAGTTTCGCTCATTCTAAAAGTAAGAAGGTTGTTAAACTTTTGAGTTTTTGTATTCGTGGCTTACAAAACTTCACCCATTGGGCTTTGGTTTGTATCTGTATTCATTTGATAATGTAAGTCTTGGTTAAAAAAACAAATATTTATCTAGGCTTCTAGGCATTTACACAAAATAAAACTAAGAGATTTATGTCTTTCATCAGAAGCCAGTGTATCAACCAAGGAATTAACTGAGATAACCATGCTTATATGCTAACATGTAGTTCATTCATTGTCTCTCTAATTTTGAATTGTTTTCGCAATTTTATATTTAATATACGTGACAAATTGTCACAGAATAAAAGTATAATAGTCAGACAAAACAGTCTACACTAATAAAGTTTGATTTTGAAAGATACCTTGTGGAATTACAAAATCTAATTTACGGATTTCGCACTAGAAGATTCGACGGAGTGGATGTCTCTATGGAAATAATCTCGGTCCTTTCAGCTCAGTGCTCATGTACCTAATACGCAAATATTCGTTCTCACCCGCACCAAACCTGAAACTTGGTTTAATATTAATTAGATATAACTGTAGCTTCGAAGAATAGAACAATGAGATAAAAAACCTTTCCTTTCAACATTAGTATGATGTTCATGTCAAAATGTATATTTTGTTACATACATGTTATATTTTGTTGTTGTTAACATCATAAACCCATTATTGTCCCACTACTAGGCACAGGTCTCCTATTAAAGATGAGGGGATTTAAGCCATAGTTTACTACGCTGGCGAAGTACGGATTGGAGGACTTCACATGCCTTTGAGAATATTTTGGAGATTCACAATGTTCTGCTTCATGGTTAAAGTAAGTGATAATTAATTACTTATTCCCATAATTATAATAGTCAATTTGAGTAGCTTTGAATAGTGTTGTAACTTAAAACAAAAATATCTAAAATATTTACTAAGCTAACAAACCCGCAAACCGACAAACCGAAGAAGATTTAAAAAAAGTTTTGTGATCAATAACCTTAGAATAATCATCATAAAGACCTTCCATTAAAGAACTACAAACTGTACTTACTGTACAGCACACTGAAGTTATTTCTGTTACAATTTTATAACAGTATAGGTAAATAAAGATTTATATTTTTTCCTTCAGAAAACTATGGGTAATTGTCAGAATTTTTTTGCTGGAAAATTCAAGAAATGCACCGTGCCTTCTCGTCATCAAAGGCATAACTACAGCAATGAAAATGATCGAAATTCCTTCATTTATTTGGATAAACGTTTGAAAGGCGAAATCATGTTTGTATGTTCTCTTTATTTCACATGACTTAAAGAATACAGGAAGGTTCTTTGCTATAGATGAGATGTACCGCACAAAAAGTGTGTATTGGATATCACAATGACATACACTCTTTACTTTACAACCTTTTGAATAATATACATTTTCTTGTCGTATCTTTCTTAGTATTCATTTTGAAAGGAGGGGTATATTATAGGGGAGGGGTTTATAATAGGCTAAATGGGTTATTTTCAATTTTCAAGCAGGTTTCAAGGTTTTTATAAACCCACATGATTCAAAAACTTTATTATTCATGAATTGTACTAAAACGGTACTAACAAATGAAATAAATCAAGTATATTATAAGTATATACAGTAAAATAAGTCTTAACGTTTTTACTCTAGATTTTTTCCCAGATTTTATGGTCTGGGGTGTAAAAACAGACAACTCTCTTACTGTCTCAGGCGTAAGTGCCTTATTAACCGTAATCATCACTCTTTCACACACAAAAAATACGCATATAAATATATATATATTTAAGATTATGCATATATATATATATATATATATATTTATAAGCATAATTTAATGTTATCATTATTGCATCATTGTAAGGTGTTTTGTATTGATACAATCAATAAAAATAATTCATATTTTGTCGTAACAATTAAGCGTTTTTTTCCAAGACATTATTTTATATATCTCTGGTATTACGACGGTGGCCACATACCATTAGGCCCATACACCTGTTTACTTAGTTTACATATATCATCATCAACCCATTATCGTCCCACTGCTGGGCACCGGTCTTCCCTCAGAGATGAGAGAGTTTACATATATACTTATATAGTATACATAATTAAGGTACGACAAATTACGATGAGAGAAGTGAACAACCTAGTGGTTAAGAATCTTTGAAATTAGGTGCGTAATATGAATTAATTATCACTCGCTTTTGTTAAAGGAAAACATCGTGCAGAACCCGCATGCCTGAGAGTTCTCTATAACGTTCTCGAGGGCATGTGAAGTCCACCAATCCGCACTTGGCCAGCGTGGTGGACTATCGCCTAAACTCTCTCATATATGAGTGAAGACCCGTGCCCAGCAGTGGGACAAAAATGGGTTGATGATGTATAAATTACGATGTTCTTATATGTATTAATACGTAGATTGCAACAGTTTTGTGCGAGGAAGAGAGAAGTACCGAGTAGCAACCGCAACGACCGCCCAGTGGGACCGAAATGAGATTTTTAATTCCATTCATCTTAGGATAATATCCTCAAGAAGTACTCTAAGGAGATTTGATTTCGATTGAAAATTTTAATATTTCGTGTTTCACGAGTAATTTGCCTTTACTTTATTTTATGTTTTGATGATAATCTTATAATAAGAGTTTTAATTTTTTTACTTATGTACTAAAATATTCAAAGCCACGTTTACTTACATGTATTTATTGCTCATAGATTTTGTAGATAATTGTTTGGGGAATTCTTACGGTTAATGGACAGCAGCTTCGGTAAGTACACCGGTAGCATGAAAAGTTTGTTCGTATGTCATACTCATTATTAAAGATATTTTTACGAGATTTAATTATCTATGTTCCTTTTTGATCGATAACTTGCTGTTGTCATGATCCCATTACTACGGAAACTTCAGGGGTTTTTATTAAAAAAAATTGAGACTAGTACTTTTGTCAGTCCTCTTTTGAAGTTAAACTTAGATTATTTAAAGAGTTCCGAAGATATTAAACAAGTGGAAATTTGAGGGTTCAAAGTCAGGGCAACATGGTGGGAGTAATAACACTTCTCAGCCAAACTGTCTCAGTTTTATGTCCGTACGTATCTGATCTTAGTCATCTTGACACCATTTCAGCTTATCTTTAAATATTTTACGACGCCAACACATTTCATCCTGTATTCTCCCTCCCCTAGATCTATTATGTCAAACTATATTTACTTATCCAAGTTTGGCATCTATAATTGTATGTACCTATATATTCATTCCCTCCAGTAACCTTACTATCTCTTCGTCGCTTATTTCCGTTTTTAAGCTGTTCGCCGACTCAATTGTTATGTACATAATAGGTATGTCACGGTAATTTTACTCCAAGGCAATAGGCTCTATATAGAATAAATTGGAAGGTAGATGTATTCTATGACACGCTGCACAATGTTTTGATGTTGTATGGTACAATTTTAATAAGACTTTCACCACTTGAAAGCATATCATCATCATAAGCATCATCAACCCATTATTTTCCGACTGCTCGGGACGGGTCTTCTCTCAAAGATAAGAAAGTTTAGGTCATAATCCAACATGCTGGCCAAGTACGGATTGGCAGGCAAATACATATATAGGTATGTAGACTTCGTTACTATCATAAATTTGAATATCGGTTAAGTAGAACAAAATATACGGCTAGACCGTTCCGTGGTATAAGTTGATCACAACGTTTGTTTTTTTCACTGATATGACGATGACGTCGCGGGCAGAAGAGATGTAGAAAGATACATTCGAATGAACTATTTCGGTGCTACGTTACTGTCAATACACACCGCTGGCTTCAAACAGGGGACTAATGTGTTTCAGAAGAAGCGCGGTAAGTTTTTTCAAAGGTGAGCGTTTTCAGCAACTTAGAAATAGAATAGCCTTGCGCGAACAAAGTTTCAAGTTTTGATAGAATTTCCAATAGTTTCATTTCACGCTACTTTTCACTCTTTGCTTTTTGAGAAATTGCCCAAAAAACTTTTCTATTGAAATATTTTTTAAATATTTAACGAATGCAATTGGCTGATTAATCAAAATTAAATAAATTTTGTATGTATGAAACTGTAGTGAAACTTGTTACTGCCACAACGGGCCAGTGAATTTGTGGCAATTTTCCAATAATTTTACGTTAACAGGACGCAAGAGGCGTGCTGGTAATTAGCTGCACTTGTCAAATGGTAATACGAAGTTAAAATACAGAAATGGAAAGGGACTTGCCGCATAAATAATAAGAAGCGAGCAACGGGCGAAGATTTTTGGGGATTTCAAAATTGTGTAAGAGCCGGCTTCAAAAATTCCTTTTAAGCTTGAATGTTATAATAAAATAGGTAATATCATGTATATTTAGTATTATATCACATAAAAACAGGTTACATCATATCAATCAAATTTAATGTTATCATATCCCTGGGACATATACAGACGCTTTCTGATAGGTGTTAAAAACAAATACATACGTTAATTAACAATAATGCTAAACAAATCTAGTTATTTTTGTTCATCCAGAAATTAGGCTGTACTAAATCTGTGCACCACACCTGTTAGAACAGTTCAAAAAAAGGGTGCGAGCCGGCGAGCTTTAGGTCGTAAAAAAAGCGAGAATAGGTCTGGGCACACCTGCACGACTAATATTATGATTTAGAACCTGGGAAGTCAATTTAAGAAGTGGTCATTTTGGGAAAGACTTCTTTGGTTATAAGGGTAATGTATTATAAGTTACCTGACCTGAAAAATGTTGGACGAAGGTGCCAATCACCGTCAGGTCAACCTACTGACCGGCCTACTTTACCATCGAGGCTGGGAGTTTATGGTTAGGCCGGTTAATGGTTAAAGTTCCATTCATGAAGAGATATTTAGTAAATTGGTAAGTCCCAAACTCTTTGGTAAATCTTTTCCATTCTTTACTAGGTATACTACAAAAGTACTTAAAGGAAACCGACACCTTACACAGGTTGTCAGAAAAGCGAAGATTGCACTAAATTGCTGCCGACTCCAGTTCCAGATATGGACCGAGACCAATTTCAAATGGTTGTACACCTCGATAATAAAGCAGAATGAAGAAATAACGTTCATAGATGACTGTGGATGTGTAACTTGCTAGAGGAAAATCACACAGGTTACCTTAATCAAGCAACTTGACAGCTTAAGGGTCTTACATGTCGCAACTTTGATGATTGATGGTGGTATAGTCTTTAGTCGAAGGCTCACCTGCGGCGGAACCACAGCTGCATCTATTTCTGCAGTAAAGCAGCAGTGTGATAACCGCTGTGTTTCGGTTTGAAGGGTGTGGTTAAGCAGAAGACACTGGACAAAAGGCATTTCAACTTAGACCTCATGAGTAGCAACGCATCCACATACAACCTCAGAGAGGAATTTCGTCCTAGTTGAGGTTTGATGTGGATATCCATAGACTGCAGTGAACACTTAACATCAGGTGGCAAGCATGCTCGTTTGCTATTCTATTTAAAAAAACAGCTTGTTCACTGTTATAGGGGTTCTATTCCCGGCACTTACAACAGACATGGAGGTAGTTCCCAACATCGAGCCTCTTCTTTTCAGATTGAATGGTAGGGGACAGCTGCAAGTGCGCAGAATTGGTCGCAGTGACTTTGGGTTTGATGTAGCGCATGAGGCATCTAAAAAAAAACCACATCAATTTCGCCCTTACGCGCAAAAAGATAAATCAATATCTGTATCACATCACTATTATTTGTTCTATGACTGCTTGTTTTTACTGTTTTTTATCGTTTCTCGCTTTGATGTAGTTTGTTGCACAAGTAAGAAAAAATATATTTTAAATTTAACATTTTATTGAATCAGCCATCGTAAATTTAAAGTAAAAACTGAAATTCGTAAAGCCTTTCATTTTACAATAGTTGAATAAACTGCATTTGATTATTCGAGGTCTTGTTTTTGGTTGTAGGTCGGTACTAGTATTTTAAAGTTGTAAAAATGTTAATCGTGTTTTTTTATTTGCATTTTAATTTATGTATTTTAATTAACACACATTTAATACACATGGAAATTAAGTAAGTAGCATGAAACACACATGTTGTTGAAGTACGATTTTATTGTAAATACACACTTCTGAATAAAGTTCCGCGTTTCATACAACTAAAGATACATGTATATATAAATAGAAATGATGTTTTTTACGATCAAAGAATACAAGTAAATCTCTTACTTGTACTTTACTCGAGGATCTAGCTCCATAAATGTACGCATGTTGCCAAATCTTATTACTTTCTGAGGGTAAAGGAAATTCAATATATTTATGGTTCTTTGTGTGCCTCCGCCAAATTTTATTCCGTAGATTCCGCTTAAAACTTCTGAAATAGTTTCGCTTGGAAATAAGTAAAGAAAATCATAGATAAATAGTACCAATACTGTCAATGGGTAAACTAATGAATAAATCTTAACAAGTGTCAGTGTGTCAAGCTATAGTTCCGAAAAAACAGACCGATGCACCGGCCCTTTGTTAAGTTTGTTTGAAAGAAGACTGAGTGATAAAAATGAAATGACGAAACGAAATGAACGAAAGAGATTTACATGGGAAAAGTGAATGGTTGTGTCGGTCGGGGACGTCCTAGACGTACCTACAAGAATCAAATTGGCGACCTATGGGTAAAGGGCAAAATTACGAGTACCCAAAACCGAAAAGCATCCATGATACGATTGGTGACAGTTGAAGAATCGAAAGAAGTATGTATGAACCGTAGCATTTAGTGGTCTTTGTTCTCTGCCTACCCCAATGGGGGACGGGCTTGGGTTTATGTTTAATATTTTTAACTCGGGGTATTATTTTACATTGACAGATGAGTCTGGTTTTTTGCAGACATTCTTAAATGTATGTAAATAGAACTGTTTCAAACTTTCAACTTAAATTGAATTCTTTCTCATTATATAATTAAACAAAATACTCTGCAGTAGTTTGGTTCTTTTTATACATTTCCAAGACTAAGACCAAGGTTTGTGTATTTTTGTTTTCAAAACTCAACTTTTATTTAATTTCAGTTTAGTCTTGAATTGAACACTTTTTTTAACATATTCATTTCGTAAATTTTTCATGTTCAAAGACGGCTAGGCTTTTCATTTCCTATTTAACTATCTTAAATTACTCTACAATACGGAGCAAAGTTGCAAAGTGAGTCAAACACTTCATTAAAATGGGTCACAAGCTCTTGGACTATAATGATACATTTAACCTCAACCTTTTTTTGCAATCCGTACTTACTTCAATATTTGAGTTTTATCTCGATACATGTCTAAGGAGATGGATATATTCGTATTTCGTTATCCAAACGACAAAAAATAAGGCGTGGGTAATTGTTAAAACTGCGATATTTTCACAAAATTGTTGTTAATAATAACGGTAAATTATAATATAAAGAGTGAGTTACAATCTATTGGTTAAAAATCTCGACTCTATCTCCTACTCCTGTGGGTCGAGCTTATTATGCGCGTATTAAATATTAATTATAATTTGCTTTAACGATGAAGGAAAACTTCGTGAGGAATCCTGCATGTCTGAGAGTTAAATAAATAAATAAATAACACTTTACACTCACAGCCCCACAGTAGGTTTTTAACCTGTGTCGTGGGTGCCATGGACACACACAGAAACAAGCACACAAATA
>DWKW01001456.1:0-12659 GCA_018250115.1 Doberes anticus | reverse complement strand
GCCCATTTTCTGATTTTAATTCGCCGCATATCACTATGTACTACTGATAAGCTGCTGATCATTTTACGGCAAAATTAATGCCTAATAAAACATCCGAATCGGCGTACGTATCAATCGATAAAATATCGTCCGAACAAAAATTTAATCACCCTATTTTTCAATTAACCCCGATAAAAAAATCGATTCGGTAACCGGTCTGTATCAAGGCACACTTGGTGTAATAAATCTACGGAGGGTTAATTAAGTGCCATGCACAATGCTTTATAAGTGTTTAAGGCGAGTCGTCGCAGTGTACGGGTTATGGTACAAAAACGCTCGACAAGCGATCGTTATAATTAGCAAAGCAATTGTATGTTAATTTTGGGAGTATAAGGATATGAAAAATGCAATAAATACAGATTTTTTGCATGTCAAACATAGCGAACAGGCATATATGTAGCCACGGGCTAGACGGATCAGCTGGCGATGATAAATGGTCACTGTGGCTTATGAACTAGGAGCACCACACGTTTAGCTGCTCCGTTTCCTACTATCAAGAAGACCCCATCTTTCGTCTTTTACTAAGAGAATTAGCCCACAGCATACACCAGCAGAGAGTGCATTTGACATCAAGCGTTGTACAAGTATGAATATCAATCAGGTTGGAGGTTGGACAGAACAACCTCCGTATTGTAAGGGCGCAATTCCATTGCTGCATAGGTTGTGCACTGAGAGGCTATTATGCAGGTTAGTTGCGTGTGTTCATCGGTTTGGCTGCCCTTCCCCATGCAGCACAATCAGCGAACTAACAGGCCACTTGCGATATCGACAACATGTAGACGGTATCCCTCCCTCCCGTCTTACCCACCACCCGCTGACGCCGTAACATCCGCCGCATCGAGCTGCGTGGGCAACGCATCCGACCAGGTTACGCGTGTTTATGTGACGTCTTCAAGCCGCGCATCCATACATAGCTTATCCTTAGATCGCAGTGGATGATCCCTTCCACATTTTCCTAAAAAGCGAAGCTTAGCACACGTACTAAGCATGGTCGTGCGCAGCAATGGAACCACGCCTTAATGAAAGACTTGCGTATACGGCGTACTACATTATGTAGTTTTTCCAAAAAAAATGTCTGATGATGTATAAACCTTTCAAAAATTATATATTAAACAGTATTATGAAATGGATATGTTATACTTCTATTACTATTCGGTTAATTTAACTTATATACCGACACAAAGTAACCTTTAATACAAAACCGCTGTATCCCGCCACACAAACCACAAGCAATGGGACGCGCTAATACAACTCGCGATTAAGATCTTAACAGGAACTTGATACTAGTTAAAGTAACATTATCACCCATCCAGGTAGTATCGCGCCTAACGACATGAATGAAAATAAATACGTTATTAAATAAAAAAATATAAAAGAAAACTGATGTCTAGTCTAGAATGTATCTGTTGTAGGTAATATTGTACAAGCAAGTATAGAAGTGATAGCTTGCTGGTTTGAGACTGAGTTGGTAAAATTTTTAACGAAGTTACCGCCTATAAGTCATGCGTATTTAATACTTAACTTAAGAAGTTATAGCCAATAAGTCGTGTGTATTTGAAACTGTTAGTAAAATTGCAAAAGAAGTTAACGCCAATGTCTTGTGTATTTGGAACTGTCACTAAAATTACAAAAGAAGTTATCGCCTATAAGTCATGTGGATTTGAAAACGTTAGTAATAGTCTAACTACTTTTTATAACATTGAAATTTACGATCCAGAACCAGACGAATACAGCTCCCGGTAGACCTTGCACATTCATTGACTTCAGAGAACAATTAAAATGGAAATATGTTTCAACGATAAATGGATATTTTAAAGCCTACATATAAACGTGATTGTGCAAAGCTCGTAAATTAAATGTTTAATCAAGGAACTAAAAAGGAGCTTGAGGTTAACAAACATTATCAAATCTAATCTACCACTAACATAACACTACTCTACAAGATGCTACGCCACGAGCAAGGCATCTTTAAACCGGTTGAGTTATCACCTATAAGCTTGGTGTAATGTTATAAAATCGCATACTTGCCTTGTTACGCTTCTGAACACTTTGTGTATAGACACTTATGATTCTATAAACAAAACTTTCAATAACTACAATAATCAATAGCTTTAGCCCGAGTGTATTTTATGCAGGACTCTACTTGGTAATTGTTTTTGTAATAGGATACTTAGTGACAGTTACTTTTTACTTTAATACATAGGTTAAATTTCAATAAGTTTAAGGTTTGATAGGTTAAGTAAGATATAATTAAGTGCTTGAAATAAAAAGATATTACAGGTGACCTCTTATTATAGTAGAACTTTAGAATTATAGTTTTAAGTAACTGTAATAATTTTAAGCCAATCAGATTGAAGATAAATAAGGGCAATTAAAATAGCAGCTGTGTTTATTAGTAACGTCCGAGGACAACTCAGGACGTTGAGAAACAAATAAATAAATAATCCACATCTTAACGTAGTTTACGTTAAGCATTAGAATAGTAATCCAGTAATTAGAATTCATTACAAACAGAACAAAACGGCAGACGGTTCTAATAGCTTTACGTGATAACAGAAAAGCTCAAGCTCGATCAATCAAAGCAAGACGATAGTGATGATAAAGTTGCTCCACTCATAAATAACTCTCATCGTAGAAACTCCAATTACATAGTCGTAAGTCAGGTCGGAACGGTAATAAAAACTCGAGTTATAGCACGTCTATGTACGGGGAGTGGAGATTAACTTATAAATCGTTGGAAATATGGCGGCGAATAGTAAGAGTGTCGCGGCAGATTTGCGCTTTCGCGAACTTCATTGAAGAGCAACATCGTTGAGAAGATGACAATGGTTGATAATTACTAACAATTTTTTTTTATATTTCATTTTGAATCATTCACGTAGGTGTACACACGTGTGTATACGCATCAGTGGCAGTGCTACAGAAAAAAAATGTAAGTTGTCAATATCTCATTATATCATATAAAAAAATGATCCCGAATCCCATGGTTGAACTATCTATACAAAAAAAATAGTTCATATGGTATACTCACTGCGCAAGTTTTACTTGCACTTTTTCTTAACTAAGCCAAGCAAACTGGCAGACCGAGCAGATAAGTAGTCACGTGGACACGTGCAACACCAGAAGAGTTGCCAGTGCGTTACTTGGAAGGCTGGTCTAGCGGCTGAAGCAAAGCCTAACAGAGGAATTAACTTATAAATCTTTCCGACATTATAAATATAGCGTCCTGTGTTCGCTATTATATCGTATTGGCGCTCCATATCGCGCGTCCGATCTCGAATCGCCTGGACCACACGTGACGGTGAATCGAATAAAGAATAAGAATCGATTATTGTGTGTACATCGGATTACTCATCGATTGTACACGCGTGATGAATTAAGTATGTTAAGTGTGGGATAAGGTGGGTTTTTTTATTTATTTATTTGCAACAGTTTAGGATTGGCCTTCGTTTGGCGTTTTCTTTATAGAAATATATACGATAAATATTTCACATTTGTGCAGAATCACTTTTCAGAAGTGAAGAAGTTAAGAATTTCGACCCTTCGCTCTATGTCGGAGTTCAAATTTGGTTAGATTTTTCGATTGAAGATTTCGCTTTAAGTTTCGGTATAGTCAAGCATATGATGTCCTACACATGGCCTCCGTCATACATCCGTACATCCCTCTGTGAGAGGAGATCCGTGCCCAGCAGTGGGCCTGTAATGTGTTCTTGATGATGATGTTCACATTTATTTGTTATGGAGGCTACTGACATGGTTAAAGCGAGTGTGAGGCGCCGTTTATGCATCTATTTACGCTATTATTTACAAATTTACCATTTGATTTTGAAATAAATGAATTAGCACTGAAGTTAAATATTATAGTGTTCACAAGTTTTACATAAATATTTACAAACCAATACATAAAGCAATTCAATCAATTTATTCATAAACAAACAAAACTTCTGTAAAATGGTTTAGAATTAGTTATGCGATGCCTTTTACGCTAATGTACGCAAAACGACGCAATGATAGAAAAACAGAAGTCAAATATGTGACATCAGAATTAAATAGTGGATGTGCAAAGAGGTCCAAAGGTTACATCAATCTCAATTAATTTCAAGAAATCACAAAACGTCACACCTCAAAATCAAGTACAAGAAATAATCACTGCGCCTAATCAGCACAGCACAAGTTACAATGGGGCTAGTGATGTAAACATGCCAGAAAAACGTCGCGTTATCGATAAATCGGAGTGCACTTGTCGCAAACTATATATTGCGAATGCGGACTGCGCCCGTGCCGGCCACACCGGAATGTGCTAGGGTTGTCAACTGAAATTATGGTGGCTTGTTTTTTATAATGTAATAGGAGTAGTAGGTAAACGAACATGCAGGCCCATTATGCATAACTTAGTCCTATCTGACGTCTTAAGTGGATCCGTTGCTACTCATGAAGACTACGTTGAAATGCCTCTTGTCCAGTGTATTCTGTCTGAGCACACTCTTCAGCGTTTACGGCAGAATACTATCCTAGGCTTGCTGTCAACGCTGACGAACTGGTCGGAAGTGAACGTGCTAGAGAGCAAGTTTTGTTTCAGGTTTCAGTATGAAATGGCACCTACGGAAAATGGCATGCTTTTGAATCGTATTGCATATAATATCTTTTTATTTGTGACCAATTTGACGGGCCGGTTCTGTCTCCAAACAATACCTATGTCTCTAGTATTATATTCATATATGTATAGCAATTATTGTTATAGTAAGATTCCTCTAGCTTATTGCTTATGACAAAATTATTTATATTCGCATTGGGCATTTAGATAATTAGTAATTAATAATAATTTTAAACGTCCTTTTCTTATGTTAAGAGTCTAGTACGAGTAATGTTGATGCGGCTGAAGTTAGTCTAGTGGTTTCTTCTTCCAATCTCCTGCCTGGGGTAGCTACGGGACGATACACGATGAATTGATCATGCCGCTAGAAGGGGAGGTTTCCGTTCAAGCAAGTAATGTCGCAGAGGAATGGCTAATGGGAGAGGTAAATAAAAATAGATCTCTCGATCCACAATTTCAAAGAACGGCATCGGAGAGCATTTTCTATGGAGTTATGAATGAAGTCTACGCAGAGGATAAAGAACACTTTTGAACCCAGCGGTTGTTTAAAAAATTTGCATGTAACAAATTTGAAAACACGGTAGCGGCTTCAATTTTTGACGGAGCGAGATAAAACCTACTAAATAACATAAAAATAGATCGAATGTCCTATTTTAAAACGGCACATGACACAGTTTCGAAATAACGGTAGCCCAAAGATTCCAAAAATAAAACATTTTTACAAAAAATAAACATTTAGCTATATCGCATTTATCGAATCTTACTTGCTTTACTTTCTCCGTACGAATTGAATTTTGATCAAATACACCAAAAGTATTGAATATATATTTTTTATTAAATTATTGTACCGACAGGCGCTGACTTATTTTATACTTTTAAAAGTTTTCAGATATTTGTTTATAATTTCAAATAAACATCTATTGCATATATTATGGAAAGGCAAAATCTACATTAGAATATAAAATACTACACAACTGCCGTTATTTGCATTCCCTGTATATGGAGGCGCATGACTAAAGATAGGTCAAGCTTTATGTCTGGTTCTACTATACCTTGTTCAAACATATCGCTTTTTTAAGTCAAACCTTATACTTATATGAAAGTCACATTCAAATCACTTTAGCACAATCACATTATATAAAATAAGATATTTAGTTTTCAGTAACCTCTATTTATTACAATGGAACTATCGTAATAATAATAATTGCATAACAGTTTTAGATGGATCAAATTATTAACAAAAATTTGAGTAGGGTTAAATATTCCATCCTACATACAGATTCAGCAAGTTGGCATCCATAGTTGTTGCATGGCGGCGTTTATTAAGTAGTGTACGTTTCAATTGCCACGCCAACCCACTGTATTTATTGCACCTTTTCAATGCTTGAATAGAGATAAACATATGTTGTGTTCAGATTAATGGACCTTTTGTGCCAAGCACAGCATCGCAGGTCTATACGACGAACAGTTTTGTCTACGACAACAATCTGACGTTTTTACTTAATATTAGTTTTTATTTATAATAGAGCTTATTATGCACCTGATCGTTTATTTCTATCGCCTCTTTTCTATTTGGTTTGGTTTCAAATATTGCATTTTTATTCAAGGTTGATTTCTTAATCGTGTCTCGTAATCGTATTCTTCATCGTAATCGTTATTGACTCCTAAGGACTATGATTGATTTAGGCCAAGCTCTATAAACATGTAGTTTTCGAAATTAATTCTAAAGATGTTTAAAATGCTTTTTTATCTTCAACCTCTAATTTAAGCAGGCTTCCTATTAACTTATAGATTTCTAAATCCGAGATGCTTTATAATATTCTTGAAGATGTGCGAAGTGTTGCAACCCCCACACTACAAATAGAGCCACTGTGGTAGCCGAAAACTTTTAATCTGATAATTTATAAGAGAGTAACCGTATCAGCAGTTGCTAATATGTTGACTATGAATCTATACACAACACATTAACAACTGAAGATAAGTATACTGCAGTAACTAAGATGGGAAGACGAATACACAGAGTTTACAAACAATAAAATTTTTACTTCGATGCCAAAAAATAAACAAACTCGTCCACCGCACAAGCAACTTAATGTGAAATAAACTTGATTGATATGACTTTCGTTAGCAACGTCTAATTACCTGTCATGTCTATTGGTGCTTCGCATTTCCGCGGTAACAAATTACCCCGTTCGCCGAAAAAATACCGTGCTGCCACGGCGTACCTAATTACAAGGCGCGAAATAAAACGAATTGAGCTTCAAACCAGATACTAAAATAAGAAATTCGAAGGTAATTCCTCAACGAAGTTACGAGAGCCTGTCATTACCGAGACCCGGTTGAGGACCCCCATGACGGCAAATTGGCACTTAAACAGTAGAGAGACAATTCATCGATTAATAATACACCAAGCAACTTTAAAATTACACCTCGGTTTGAATAAAGACGTGTAAATAAATCTGACGGACGTAGAACACGCGGCTAAAACATGCTTCAGGAACGAATAGAATCGAATTTAAAATTCACAAAACTGAAACGGTAACCATACGAGCTGTCTCAAAACCCTCGAAACTGAGCACATAATTGCGTAATAACTCAGAAACGATTACGTTAACAATTTGGATAGTGCGTTATTATTATTATATCAGTGGTGGAACACGTGAAATGTCTGTCCGTGAATGTGCATCCCAATCTCGGCGGGTTATAAGTGTGGCCAGTTTTTGCAGGCCCCCAAGCTTTCTGAGATTCCGAGTGGTTTAATGAAGCCATTACCCGCAAGAACAAGCTCGAGCGAGGGCAACCACATCGGGTGGTTACCGTTTCGTATCACTTTGGTTTCGGAGTAAATTACGAGACGTATTAAAATGTATCGTCTCAACACACACTGACCATTTTCATTGTCACAGAAAACTTTTAAGTTAGGGCGCTTTGAGCTCCTAGAATTATGACCATGCCGGAGGTAAAGGGGCGCTCCCTCCACGTGCAAACTTAGCTAATGATTTTTAAGTATACTAAAACAAAATTAAAGTAACCTAATTTTGTAAACTAAAATAACTGAAATATTACGATAATTAAGTGAAGTGAAAGTAAATTGGATGGGAAGCGCTTATGTGGATACTGCTTTTCCAATTAATAAGAGGGACGGATCACAAGATCAATCAAAATAAATGTAGCGCATTTGCAATAAATACAAAAATAAATAATTAAAAATATCAACTGGACCTAATAAGTATAAGTGTTGATAAAAATGTAAGATCACAGAAGTACAATAAAAAGAGGTTAAAGACAACCAATAACTGTTAACAAAGATAATTTCGATTTGACAAAAATTTAATATTTATTTCTAAATTTGAAAGAGTTAGTTTAAAACAGTTGTAGTAATTTACCATAAATTGAGATAGTAATATTCAAACTGATTTGTGAAATTTTATCATCATACCGCAAGAGAATTTAATTGAGCTTGTTACTCAATTAAATCAAACCGAAAGCCTAACCCGAAACAGTTCCTACCCACATTGTATGGAGAGAAAAAGAAATGCCCAAATCGCCCGAAGGAACACTCGTGCGCCGACATGCTGTCTTCCCAGCGTAGAAAAAGAATTAAAAATGTATTCCAGTTCGTTAGGACTCGTTTCGCGGTCTGCTTTCGAATTTCAATGTTTGGATGCTTTTGTTTCTGCTCTGAAAACTTAACTAACTTTTGTCAAGTGTTCCAGTTATAAACTAAACTTACTAATACCTAACCTAAATAAACAAATCAATCTAGACTAGCACTTAAAACATTTTTAGTTAATTCTCACATTGCTCATTATTTTTAATAGACAGAAGAATTACTGCCTACAAGTAGCACTAATTTAAATAGGTAGATGTAGTAGGTATAGGAATAATAGGTAGAAAGGTAGAAAGCACAAACAGTTTATTTTTTTTGTCAAAAATGCGACACCCAATCTATTCTGGTTGTGGGTGGACGCATATCACTATTCCATTTCAAGTATAAGTACGAACCGGTCATTGGTCTTTGGGAAAGTGATCAATTAAGAGTTGCTTAGAAACTTTTAAAATGATATTTGAACAGTCTTAAGCTTAAGGGTTTCTAATTAATTGTTTTTCAATACTGAACTAGCAACTCATGTTGTCATTAGTGCAGCCCTTGAAAATCCCAACGCAACAGAATGATGACGTTGCATTCTGTCCCATACGTGCTCGAACCAAAAATAAATTATTTCTTAATAATAAGAAAGTACCGCTATTCTATGGAATGCCCATCGAATCATTTGACGAACAGGATCGTCAAAATTAAATAGTTATTAGAAAACGCAGCATCAGATTAAGATACACATTAAATTATGCTTGTGCGTCTAAAATGAAGATGACACGCTATATATAAAATGCGACCTGTGGATTACATATTTAAAAATCGTATTTTATGACCCTTTATTAAAAGACTTTCTTGACTAACTTGATCGAATTAGTTCCAAAATAAAGAGCTCATATTTAGAAAAAGATTAAGGATAAATCTCAAATTATCCTGAAATAGGTAAAATATATTACGTAAATTGCGCCTACTCTGCATTGCTTAATATTTTAATGAATTGTAAAATAAATTGTAAGTACCCTACATTTAAGCAATTAACATGGACATGAATAAAACCTATAGAAATTAAATACTCTCCATAAGGACACATTAGACGAGCAACATAAGGATGTATTCTACACAATTGAGAATTCGGCGTCGTCATCTCAGTCAACGCACGCCTCATCTGAACATGTTAATCTAAGATCATTAAGAACGATAAAGACATGCGGTGATTACCCTACAATACGAGGTAAAAAAAACGTAATCAATTCAAGAGGGTCGTAAGAAAGCGACAAACTTACGCCCACGATCCGGCTTGAAGGACCAGCAGAATAATAAGGCAATTTGTAAGAGAAAAAAAAACAATATGACGCTCAATTAAGTCGATTGTCTCTATTTTGAATACGGTGTCGCATTAGAAATGGTCTAATAGACGTAACTAAGTGACCGTTAGTTTAACAATGATTCTTCTGAATACTCGATTCTGTATTATTCAGATTAAGCAAAAAATCATATATTTTCCGGTGTGTTATCTATATATCTTCACTTTTGTTATCATTCTTATGTCTGTTTGCTATCCCAATAGTAAATACAATTACGATACAATACGGCGTATTTCAACTAGCATGTTAAACTATTTCATACGCTTACATACATTTTTGATAGTGGTAGAGTATTATGTCGAAGGCTCGCTTACAACGACATCACCGCTGCACCTATTTCTGCCGTAAAGCAGCAGTGTTCGCACTGCTGTGTTTCGGTTTGAAGTTGTAGTGAGGCAGAATACACTGGACAGAAGGCTTTCCTGCTTAGACCAAAGGAGTAGCAACGCATCCACACACAACCTCAGATAGGACTTTCGTCTTAGTTGAGGATTGATGTGGATGACCATGGACTGCAGTGACCATTTAACTTAAAGTGACCTGCACGCTCGTTTGCAATCCTATTCATAAAAATATATTTTATTAACGATATAACGAATGCATGTAGGCCGTATGTTATGTATGTTATGTAGTCACCGCAGCCCATGGACAACCAAATCCAACCTCAAATTCCACCCAAGTCCTATATAGCCCAAGGTCGTACGTGGAAGAATTGCTACTCCTGTGGACTCCAAGTTTCCGTTGTCCATATATTGTATATATATTGTGTTGTATTGTATTGTATATTATACCTAACTACACAGTTCAAACAAAAACACAACAGGGCTCACTTATATGTTATATATATTTATGTTTTATATATTTATGGATCATATATAAAACACACTATCCACAGTTAAATGTAATTTACATTCGGTCGCTTCTCTAATTTTCTCATTTCGTCACCAAGACATTTGTAATATCTTAATACCACGAAAACTCAATCTACGTTAATGCAGGGAAAAAATGTGAGGCTCTCAACACTGTCCATATCAAAATCACATTAAGACGTCCAAAAACTGACTGTGTACCGTCGCACTGCCAAAGAGTAACGAGTAGTAAATGCATTAAATGTTTAGCTTCTCAAAAAAAAGATAATTCTACAATATACATAGGCTTTACAAAAATCTTTTTCCAATTATGATGTTGATGATACATGATTAATATTAAAGTTTACATAATATTAATTTTAGTGGCTATTTTTGTAGCCAATAGTATTTCATAATGTTTCTTAAAGGGAGTTTAAAAACATATTTGGTTCTGTGCTCTCTAATCTCAAAATAGCGGGTATCCGAAAATAGATGATATCTCAAAAACTATAAACTATAAAACAAAACATTTTGTTAAAATTAATTTCATTAAAATTGTTTTCAAGTTTAAGTGCGTTACGTTTTTCCACAATTTTCCATACGGTTAAAAAGTTTGAAGGGGACACACACTATTAACCAGTTTAGAAGCGCATATCTCTGGTGGTAGATAGAGTCTTATGTCGAAAGCTTGCCTGCGGCGTCAAAACCACTACAGCTATTTCTGCCGTAAAGCAGCAGTGTGAGAACTGCTGTGTTTCGGCATGAAGGGTGTGGTTAGGCAGAAGGCACCGGACAAGAGGCATTCCAACTTAGTCCTCATGAGTAGTCCACCACTCCACCATCCACATACGACCTCATATAGGACTTTCGGCCTAGTTGAGGTTTGATGTGGATGTCCATGGGTTGCAGTGACCACTTAACAACAACAACGGGTGGCCTGCATGCTCGCTTGCTGTTCTATTAAGATACTTTAACTCAATAACTAACCTAAATATTGACATAATACGTGACTAGTTTTTTTTCATCCCTCAGTTACATGTACGTACGTATTTTTTTCGTAATTTTCATTCAACATTGAATAGCGGTTCAACGAAAACACTTATATACATCACCAAAAGTCACACACAAACGAACACAGAGGAACAGCATGAAATAATAAACACAAAAGCTAAAAACATATCCGTTTACTTTTAAAAAAGAGAGCATTATGTCTTCATATTGAAGGATATGCAAACTAGCCTACAGGATATCTGGTGAGTACTAGTGATCTATGGCCGGAATAAGTGTAGCGGTCATGCCTCCACGACAAGTCTCCGACATATGACTCGTGATCAACTCCTTCTCTTATCAACTTCCTGTCCCAAAACTGGGCACGGATCTCCTGTCAGAGATGAAAATGGTTCAGGTCGTTTCCAAACTCCTGCCATGCTATCGATGCACGGGTCTCCTCTCAACAGATATCAAGGGCCATAGTCCACCACGCTAGTGAATTGCGGATTGGCGGACTTCACATACCTTCAAAAATATTGTGGGGAACTTTTAGGTTTGCTCACGATGCTTTGCTTTACCGCAAAGAACGTGATAATTAGTTTCTGATATGCACATAGCTTCGAAATTTTTTAGGTACATACTGGACCTAAGATGCTAAATTTAAACAGGGCGGGATATTTAAAAACCTGGCTTTCACTGCTATAACAATTAAGTATCAAAATTGTCTCTATTTGTAATACAAGAAAGTTAGCCGCTTGCCGTCAACCCTTTCCCCGTGAAACAAGTATTTACCCTACCAGTACTCGTATTCGAGACGTACTAATAACTCAATCCTTACTAAATTATACAGGTCCGGGCACATCACTATCATTAAACTACGTTCAGAGGTTTATAGTGCGTCGTTGAATTATGAACACAATGTGGTCTAATCGCCTGGAGGAAGTAATTAAGTGCTGAATAATACAAATTGTTTTTACATTACAATCGTTTAATGTTTAAGATTTTAGGTAGACTTTGTAGTACGTTGCAGCTAGTTGATTAAATTCTCGACCGCGAACTTGTTAAATAAGAGTAGAAAAAAAATTGATTTTATTTTTCCCCTACATATCTGGCGGCGTATTATATGGAGAGCTCAAGTATCTCTGGTTCATATGAGCGGATGTTGTTCAAATATATAGCAGTATTTCAGTCTAGCCGTATGCATTTACACTGTAAAAGTTGCATCAGAA
>DWKW01001455.1:0-12662 GCA_018250115.1 Doberes anticus | reverse complement strand
AACAGATTTCTGTAAATAATTAATAAAATGGAACAGAAAGTCGAGGAATATGATCGAATAGCCATTATAAAATGTGTAACATGCTGGTTGCATGAAGTCTACCTGATATTAAGTGGTCACGGTAGCCTACGGACATCCACATCCGACCTCAAATAGAAGTTAAAGCCCTATCGGAGTTTAAACATAGATGCGTTGTTATTCCCGACAACAAAGGTGAAACACCGTATAGAGTGCTGTTGTCACACACCCTTCGAACTGACACAGCATTGCTACTACTACTGCTTTACGGCAGAAATAGAGTTAGCGGTAGTGTCACCGAATATGATTCGGTCTTATGCCGACCACCATCAAATGTTTGTTGTCTTATCGGATTTAATATTCATATCTCTAAAAAAAATCCACAATTTTAAATATTCCTAGTCACCCTAACAGTATACATTTTAAAACTCGTACATGGGGCGAACGTCACTTACAATGTAAATCCTAGCGATGTACTCGAAAGAGCGGCTGGCGGCCACATCGTACACGAGGCAGGCAACGTCGCAGTTGACCTCGTGTGGTTGCAAAGGGTCCGAAACGCGCGTGATCGGGATTTCCCTAAGCACCAGGTACTTCTCCTGCCCATACACCAGGACAGTGCTGATGCAGCTGTTGTCGGGCGTTGCGCTGTCGCCGCGTTCGTGTGAGTGTGGTTTTATTTTCTGAAATGATTAAAGTAAACATGATATATATAGTATATAGTGATGAAGTATAACGTCAATTAATTCTTACCACCTCATTTTTGGTTTGGGAAACGACAAAAGAGAATAAGCATCAGTAGTAGAATAATTTGTAGGAAATTAATTAAGAATTTGTTTGTTTGTAATGGCTTTTCCCCATAACGAATGAACAGATTTTCATCAAAACAGGAATCATCTCTTTCGTTTAAAATAAACCTTACCTCAGAATACGTTTCACTTTAAGGTTCAGCAACTTTTTTAACTCATAAATTTTAAGTCAGCGAAGAAGTATAAAGACACCCGTTAGCGACTGGTCACTAGAGTAAATTATCACCGGTAAATATATGAATGGTCTTAAGAGATTCTTACCTTATGTGCTATACCTAAAAAACTTCTACAGATTGATGTTTTGCCGCACGACCTTGGCCCTATAACATGACACTGGTACACATTACGGCTCGATTGTTTCTTGGCGATGTCAACTTTTTTATCACGAGTTACTGTTGAAAACATAAAAAGAGCTTATCAGTAGGTACATGTTATTGACATGAGAATAAAATTCTAGAAAAATATAAATTTAAATTGATTGTTTTTTACTAATACTGTATTTAATTTTAGCAAGATTATCACTTCCGTGGTTTGATTTCGAACTGCAGCCCTAATAGGACATTGGCAGTTTATGAAAAACTAAACTTCCCATTATTCCATAAAAATATAGTGCATATAATTGCAGTCAAATATCGTTTTTCAAATCGAAATCAGGCAATGGCGTGTTCACCAATTTTTAATATTCGACCTTTTCACTAGTACACGAATGTTATTACACAGAATTAGATCGGTTTTTCGTAATTTGTCAAAACTAGTATTAGGGCCTCAAACTTTTCAAATATCATGTTGCTGTTGGCTCTACTGGCCTTTACGAGCTCTTTGTGGGGAGCCGGAGGGGTTCACATAGACTTAAAGTGGGGAAGGGGTGGGACTGAGAGACATTGTCCGGCATGGAGACCGCGACCTGAATACGCAACTCTGCCCCGAGAAGCAGTGGACGGAGATTGGCCCTGCGACCAACCTGAGAGCGTCTCTTGTGAGACTCGTTCTCCGGTCAGATCGACACGGTGTGTTTTTATAGGGCTATGAAGACGATCGGATGAGGACAGTCATGCGGGGACTTCGAATGCCTGCGGATCTACGCCCTCGCCGGCGAGGGCGGTGCGTGAAGTATGTTTGTATTCTGTGTAGTGTGGGAAGATAATGATGAAGAATCGACATCGTCCTCCGGAAGAAGATAGGACGTGTCTAAGCCTCCTGAAGTTCGCCACTTCAGCTGGGTGCAGGGTATAAGAAGTGGTTGCCTTTCTGATGAGGGCCTCAGAAACGAAGAGAGTATTTATATATACAGTTCACTTTAAAAAAGTGGTAGGAAAGACAACTATGAAATGGTGAAAGATACATAATACATAAAGTTAATAAAATAAAACATTAAAATAACCACTAAGAGTATACTTACTATGTATAGCAGATATTTGGGTATCATTTTCAAGAAAATTGTAACCCAGGTATGCTAAATAGGCACTTGTGCTTTGTAAATCAAGCAAGGTCATAAGTGTCCACCTGCACATCCAACCTTGGAGTGTCAGGAAGCCCTAAAAATTTAGAATATACTAAATGTTTTTATTGACCAGTTACAATTTTATAACAGTATGAATATTATATATGATATTTATTTCAATAATATGTAATATGTACCTTGTCATTTGTTGGAACTGTATATCGCAGGTTATGCCATGGAATTCGTGGGCAACATGAGAACACATTCTTCAACTCAGTAGGGTTCAACATACCATCGTTGTCTTTGTCATACTTTTCAAACAGCTGTGTGAGAAACTGTTGGCCTTTATAGGATAACTCTGAAGTACATCCAACAGGCACCTTGATGCTAAAATAAAATTTTCGTACAGAGTAAAATTATTATTAGTACGTGGCAAATTATTTCAAATTAATACATGTTATAGTAATATCATTCACATACTTAGCATATAAATAACTGTGAGTCATTTCTAAACTTTCATCATATCCAAACTTTCGCAGCACAGTCCAAGTGGTTTCATTTCTGCCTCGTTGTATAAACAAGCAATGCAAAAATATAAAGCCTTTCATTGTGATGCAGTCATTTTCTATTCCACCAGCTATATTCTGTGCAATTACCGATTTTACTTCATCTAAAACCTGAAATAGTAAGTGAACATATTATAATTTCATATTTTATTGTGACCTGATAAATATTATTGACAAAAGCCAAATTTTTGTTTCAGTATAAAGTATATTAGGATCATCAGCTTTGAAGACCCTCTGAGGCTAAATCGACGCGTGACGTTGCTTTCCGGCGTAATGCTATCTTCTAACTTACATCTTTAAAATTGAATATCTTCTAAAGCTTTTGGTTAATTTGGATGAAATAAACACTAAATGTTACTCAGAATAAATCTTAATATTTTAAAGTAATTAGATTTTTATATTTTGATAAGATATCACTTAGCTCACTTTTCCGTGGCAAAAAAACAGTGCTTAAATCTCAATTTCTTACAACTTTACATTAAATGAAGATATTGGGATATTTTTTTTTAGATAAGAACAAAGTAAAGAAATAAATATATATATATATATATCCTGCAGTTTTTTCGTGTTGGGCGTAGAGGCATACACCTCTATCATTTTACTTATATATAGTAGATATTATTATGTATAAAAGTAGAATGATATGTATTTATTTTTTACAATAAATTAACTTATTTGATATAAGCATGTGTTCCACATTACCTGCAATTGTAGGGGTGTATCAAAACACTTCTTTTGGAAAATTGTAATTTCATAGTCATCTAAAAGACCATCACCATCCAAATCACAAATTTTGAATATCCTTGACAAAGCTTTTTTACACCTTTCTGTTAACTGCAAGGTAAATTAAATTATTAAAATAATTGGCTTATTTTTATATCTTCTTTTGAATATAATGTCATCTAGAATCCCTAATTTTTCTGTTAATGTTATAATTTGATTATGTCCCTTCAGTTGATTGTTAATCTGATCATCAAGTAAAATTAGCATAATATGTTTGAGATAGTTACGCATTGCAGCGTTTAAAACATTAATCCCCTACGGCTAAACTATGTCAATTTTTTAAGGAAAGCAGGTGCGGGCTTGATTCAGGACTACATGATTTTAGTTTTTAACATTTCAAACTAAGAGGAATTTACTGCAGATCCACTACAAGTTTGTATGTTTGTAATATCAAGATTTGTATAGACACAACTATACCCTTTTCTATACATAGCTTTTTATTAACAGTATGCACTTATTCCACTCAATATTTTCTTTCTCTCTAAATTTCAGTAAACAATAACAAAATACATTACCTCTTGTTCTTCAATAGAATAAATAGGGTGGATTGGGTGTAATACTGCTTTCTGTGCATTGTAGAACATCTCTGAAACATTAGTGAGAGTCTTTGCAGAGCATTCTATGCATCTATCCACTTCTGGATATTCCTCTGCTATATCCCATATATTCTAAAGAAATTTAACAAAAAAAATCGAATGATAGTATATTAGTAAATAAATTTGTAAATTATAGATTGTTTAACTAATGCATGTTTGTAGATTGAAAAGTAATACTTACATCTATAACAGAATAGTCTATTAAATCTATTTTATTTCCCACTAAGATAACTGGCTTTCTATAATCTTCTGGACTATTGTCTCTCACAAACGGCAACCAATACGAAGCTACTTTGCTCAGTGTTTCCTGTTTATCAACTGAGAAAACTATACATATAACATGGGCTTTCTCTATCTCTTCTCCTACTTGTTCTAGTGTTTGTTCTGACACTGAAAATTTGTTTTATGTAACAACATTAATGAGATTGCAACTCAAACCTGATTGAGATTAAATAAAAAGGCTACGTGTTTCCTGATCGGGTTACTTACGACATACATCTACAATGCTCGTCGGTACTTGCTCTGGAGTCACGTCCGCCGGAATAGTGATTTCTTCAGCTTTTGGAGGCACCTGTTCACTGAACTCTTCTGTGACTAATGATAGTATTAAAGAAGTTTTCCCTACTCCAGGTTCTCCTAGCAATACTATGCGAACAGTTCGTGGTATTGTCTCGTACACCATTTTGGTTAATTGGTTTATCTATACATTATGTCATTATTAGTTAGTTAATTAATAATTTTCCAAGATTTACAAGTTAAGATTTTATGCGGCTTGTTACAATATAAATAATCAATTCATTTCTTAAAATAACTCTAAATCAGAGTTTATGACCATAGATATAATGTCCATGATAGATAACAAATAATTATTTGAAACAGACTACAAAAATACGAAATGTCGAGGAGCCAGCTGTCCGATTACCGAACGAATAAAAATTATACTTCCGCAAAGTATAAAAACATTATAATTTTGAAGCGCAACTTTTTTTTGTGGTCTATTAACTGAGGTTATTAAGGGTTTTATGGTGTTTAATCTATTTGATGTATGTAAAATTAGCTTCTTTCTTTCATCTTAAAACATTCGCTTGTGGAGCGAGATTTTCATATCACGAATGAATTTGCTACCTATGATCTGGGTTAATAAAAATTTAAACGTCGTATGGAACGCTTTGTCAACGATTGTGACTGCTAGATTGACACTGACACATAACACCTTAGAAAATCAATCAATAACTATTTAGTATTTCATTTAGTATTGCGAGGATTGCCTTTGCGGTGTCAAGTGTAGAAAGACGATATTTTTCCTAGAATGCACTTAACCCTTTATTATTTTGGTTAAAAAACTGTAACGAATTATTGTCAATATGGGAGAAATAAACAAGCGACAAATTGATTGGGATTCTTCCAAAGGTTTCCTAGAACCCATAAAAACCTTAGAGGTTAGCCATCTTATTTAACATTAAATTTCTCAATATGCACATTAATACCGAAATACACAATATCTTTATACTACATCTTGTATACTAAATTTTTATAATGAAACAATGTTCTCTTGTTGTTTCCAAAATTAGTTATCAATAGCTTTGTCAAAAAATAATGTTAGATTTAAAATAAATTTATGTATCGGGCTATGTATTTTCTTCTTTATTATTAAGGAGCAGCTATTTCATTGATGTAAAATAAAGTAAAAAGCAAACGAGCATGCAGGCAGGATGTTAAGCAGTCACAATAGTCCATGGACATCTTCACCAACCAAACCGACCAAATTCAAAAAGGCCCACAGTCCTATCTGTGGTTGTATATTAATGTGTTGCTATTCCTAAAGACTATGTTGGAATGCCTTCTGTTCAGAGTAATCTGCATAACCACATCGTTTAAACTGGAACACAGCAGTGGTCACACTGTTTCTTAATAGTAGAAGTAGGTGTGGTAGTGCAGCAGGTGGGCCTTCAACATGAGACTACCACCATCAAATATCAATCATCAGTTAATAATTATTAAGCAAGAATTTAAAAATAATAATACAGTTAATTACCATAATCAGAAGTATATTGAAAATCATCTCATTCAATAAAGTGACTTAGTTTTTTTTAAAGCCACAATATAAATATGGTATGGTATTTTATGCTTTGGTATTATTTATTGCATGTATATGGTGAATTCATTCCAGGACAAATGGAAATTGGTTCCATCATTTTTACAAGTGAAGGGCCTGGTCAAACAACATATTGATTCATTTAATTATTTCATAAATGTAGAAATTAAGAAAATTGTACAAGCAAATGAAAAAGTGTTTTGTGACTCTGATCCTTTATTTTATATAAAGTATTTAAATGCTTATGTGGGTACTCCTGACTTAGAAGAAGGGTACAATATCACCAAACCAACTACGCCTCATGAGTGCAGACTTAGAGATATGACATATTCAGCTCCTATTACTGTTGATATAGAATACATAAGAGGAAACCAGAGGGTTATAAAAAATAAGCAGCTTATTGGCAGGTATGAACATATGAACAAATTTATTTTATGTTAGGTAAATAGATTTTCATCCTACATATTGTTGGCAAGTGAGTGATAACTTAGTGGTAAATCATTTCGACCCCGCTTCTATGGTCGAGTTTCAAACCGCGGCACGTACCTCTATTTTGTCGAAATATTGTTTATTCAAAATTTTCGAAATTATGTGCATATTATGAATTAATTATCACACGCTTTATCCGTGCAGGAAAGCGTCGTGAGGAAACCTGCATGCCTGAGAGTTCTCCATAACATTTATTTATTTTATTTTTTCATTTTTGTTAACCTATTACATAGGAGTAACAAAGGGCGAACTTAATGCCTAGTGGCATTCTCAAAAGGCGTGTGAAGTCTGCCAATCCACACTTGGCCAGCGTGATGGGCTATGGCCTAAACTCTCTCATCTCTGAGAGAAGACCCATGCCCAGCAGTGGGACAATAATGGGTTGATGATGATATTGTTGACCACCAGTATATGTCTGACAACAAAGTTGTGAAGCCCCATCTTGTTGTATTTGAAAGATCTAGTTTAAATTTATGGTTATCATGTTTAAGTATGACTATATGCTTTGAAACTATGTATGTTTCATTTTAATTGGTTCAGCAGTTTTTGTATAATTCTGAGAACAAACAACTGGGGAAAACAAAAGTTTAGGCTTCAGAAACCTATTGTTGATATAATAGTTGATGTTAGTTTTTTTTTTAATAAATACAATTTACAGACATAGCCAGTTACTTCCAATTTTACAAAGGTATACACAAAGGCAGGAAAACCATGAGAAAAGCTGGAATCTAATATAAAATTGACACTACATTTGTACAAAATATTTCTTCCTATGAAGAAAAAATTGGAAGGCCATGTCATTGCCATTGTCATTAAATAATTTCATTGGGTTCAAATTGAAAATGTAATTTCCAAATGTAGTGACCCAATTTTCTAATTCTCTAATAATCCATGATTGTCACATAATATTAAGCTTTATATTGTTTGAAGATTGTTTTTATTGCTTGTAATTTCTTCATACTTCCTCCTGTGCAGAACTCTTCCAACAACTCGCACTAACTAATGTTTTTTATTTGTTAGGATGCCCCTGATGCTAAGATCGTCAAACTGTGTATTAACAAACAAGTCTGATATAGAACTGTCCAAGTTGAATGAGTGTCCCCATGATCCTGGTGGTTATTTTATAATTCGAGGTATGGTAATTATTATTTTTTTAAATATTTTGATATTTTTATATACCATGGTTAATTTAATTATGGCATTGTTTAAAAATTGTGCTTTTTCTCTTAGGTCAGGAGAAGGTGATATTAATTCAGGAACAATTGTCGAGAAACAGAATGATAGTAGATGAGTTCAAAGGGGCCATTCAGTGTCAAGTTACAAGTTCAACCCATGAAAAGAAAACGAGAACAAATGTCATAGTGAAACAGGGGAAATATGTTCTTAGACATAATGCTCTTTCAGATGTATGTTTTATTTATTTCATGTATGCATAGCTGTAGTCTGTATGTATTTATTATTATTCACCCAAATTATATATGACTGTGAACCAAAATTACCAGTTCTGCTGCTGCTTCTGGTATTGTATTGGTAACGCAAATTGTGGATCACGAAATTGACAGAATTACAAATCATTATCACTTAGGATTGCCATTGCTGATGCAAAACCTCAGGAAACACGTCATTGTGAACATGAAAAAGTTGAACTCAACCTTTCAAATATATATTATAATATATATCTAAAAACAACTTTGTTATAAAATATTTTGGTCGTGGTAGAGTCTTATGTCGACATCTCAGTATGCGGCGGTACCACCGGAGCACGTATTTCTGCCGTAAAGCAGCAGTGTGAGAATTGCTGTGTTTCGGTTTGAGGGGGCAGTGGTGTGGTCGGTTGTTAGGCTGAAGACACGGGGCAAAAGTCATTCCATCTTAGTCCTCATGAGTAGCAATGCATCCACATATGAACTCAGATAGGACTTTCGTCCTAGTTGAGGTTTGATGTGGATGTCCATGGACTGCAGTGACTACTTAACATCAGGTGGCCTGCATGCTCGTTTGCTATTCTAATGTTAATGCACAAGATATAGATATCATTCAGTGACCCTAAATTTTGTTGAGACAACTTCACTTCAGTTCAATGCCTGCAGACTATACAATACATTCTACATATTGCAACCATAACTATGGGGATTGTTTCCATTTTTTTAATTCTTACCGTGTTCCATTTTTTCTTTTAGGATATACCAATCGCTGTCGCTTTTAAGGCAATGGGCATCTGCAGTGATCAAGAAATAATGCAGCTTATTGGTACTGAAAATGAAATAGCCAAAAAAATGGCTCCGTGTATTATGGACTGCCATACCTTGAAAATCTTTACACAGAACCAAGCACTTACATACATTGGTAGCAAACTTAAAGTAAAAAGGTCATTTATTTGTATTATAGAACGAGCCGAACGATCGGAATCGGGTAATTTACAAAATTAATTAACCGTCTCATGATATTAGGTTTCAGACATCAAATTCGAAAATACGTACACCAGTGGATGAGGCGCGAGATTTATTAGCTACAACGATTCTAGCTCACGTCGCAGTTGAAAACTATAATTTTTATGTAAAAGCGATATACTTGGCGATTATGGTAAAGAGAGTAATTGAGGCAGAAACAAACAAATCAGCAATAGATGACCCTGATTACTATGGAAATAAGAGACTTGAATTAGCGGGCTCTTTGTTAGCTCTCATGTTTGAAGACTTGTTCAAAAGATTCAATTGGGAACTTAAATCAACAGCAGATAAAATAATACCCAAAGTCAAAGCGGCACCATTTGACGTTGTGAAACACATGAGACCTGAGTTAATTGCTAATGGCTTATTCGCCGCTATTTCTTCTGTAAGTTCTTTAAACACTTCCAATGATTTATCTTCGTTAAAATAATTAAAACCTGATATAGTAATTATTGATATTTCAGGGAAACTGGACCATAAAACGATTTAAAATGGAAAGGCATGGAGTAACCCAAGTCTTAAGTCGTTTAAGTTACATATCTGCTCTGGGTATGATGACCAGGGTTAACTCACAGTTCGAGAAAACTAGAAAAGTATCTGGACCTCGCTCACTTCAGCCTTCGCAATGGGGTATGCTGTGTCCGTCTGATACTCCCGAAGGCGAAGGCTGCGGTCTTGTAAAAAATTTGGCATTAATGACACATATTACTACAGAATGCTCAGACGAACCAATATCAAGATTAGCTTGTAATGCTGGCGTAGAAGACGTAAAATTGTTAGGTGGTGAAGAAATTAATCACCCAGCTGTCTATATGGTGTTTCTAAATGGTAAACGATCAAATTTGTAAAAAAAAACCATGGCAAAAACTAAAATCACATATTTCTATGTAGGTATATTTTTTACCTACTTTTTTACTACTTTTTACAGGTAATATACTTGGAGTAACAAGACAATTTAAAAAGCTTATAAAGATATTCAGGATGTTTAGAAGACGCGGTCTAATTTCAGCTTTCGTATCAATTTACCCAAACCATAATCAGAGGACTGTTTATATATGCAGCGATGGTGGTAGACTTTGTCGCCCGTATATTATTGTAGAGAAAGGCTACCCACTTGTACAGCAATTTCATATAAACGAACTAAACAGAGGTATTAGAAAATTCCAAGACTTTCTCAAAGACGGCCTTATCGAATATTTAGACGTTAATGAAGAAAATGACAGCCACATAGCGACTCGTGAATCGGAGATACATCCCTACGTGACAACGCATCTTGAAATAGAGCCGTTCACTATTCTAGGCGTTTGTGCCGGGCTGGTGCCTTACCCACACCATAATCAAAGCCCTAGGAATACTTATCAATGTGCCATGGGAAAACAGGCTATGGGTAAGTATCAGCAGGAAATGTTATGTTATGTTACGCTTCTCTTCCTCACGATTACATCCTTTTTTATCATGTACTTATCATTACAGGAACTATTGGATACAATCAGAAAAATCGAATCGATACATTGATGTACAACTTAGTATATCCACAATGTCCAATGGTCAAGACAAAGACAATTGAATTGACTAATTTCGACAAATTGCCGGCGGGACAAAACGCGACAGTAGCGGTTATGAGTTATAGCGGCTACGACATAGAAGACGCTTTAATCCTCAACAGAGCTTCAATCGACAGAGGTTATGGTCGATGTCTAGTCTACAAAAGCGCAAAAACAACGATGAAACGGTACAGCAACCAAACCTCGGATAGAATCTTAGGCCCCTCGAGGGACGCGAATACAGGAAAAGTAATAAAAACACATGATATACTAGACAACGACGGAATAGCCGCTCCCGGCGAAATGGTTGAAAATAGACAGGTTTTAATAAATAAGCAAATGCCACTTACTTCAATAAATCCAATCAGTCAGAATCAACAGCAACAAGTGGAATACAAAGATGTACCCGTTTTGTATAAGGGAGCCGTGGAATCATACATAGAGAAAGTAATGGTGTCGTCAAATTCGGAGGAAGCTTTCCTCATTAAAATATTATTGCGTCAAACGAGAGTTCCAGAGATAGGTGATAAATTTAGCTCTAGACACGGACAGAAAGGTGTGACTGGTCTTATAGTACAGCAGGAGGATATGCCTTTCAATGACAGAGGCATTTGTCCAGACATGATTATGAATCCCCATGGCTTCCCATCCAGAATGACAGTAGGCAAAACGATTGAATTATTAGCTGGAAAAGCCGGGCTGATGGAAGGCAAATTTCATTACGGTAAGAAATGTTAATAGGTAGGTTTGATGGTGGTAGAGTCTCAAGTCGAAAGCTCAACTACAGCAGCACTACCACTGCACCTATCTCTGCCGTAAAGCAGCAGCTGAGTATTGCTGTGTCTCAGTTTGACAGATTTGATTAAGCAGAATACATTGGACAAGAGACACTTAAGCCTCAAGACCAGCAGGGCACCCGGATATGACTTTGGACATATTTGAGGTTGGATGCGATTGCAGATGGCGATGGGCAGCAGTGACCACTTTATCTTGATCAGGTGGCCTGCATGCTCGTTCGTTACTCCTTTACAATAAAGACTCAGCAATGATTTCATTTGAATGTAAATAATACAAGAATGTTAAATAAATTAACTTGTATAGGTACGGCATTTGGAGGTTCCAAAGTTCGAGACGTATGCAAAGAACTGGAGAAGCATGGCTATAACTACCACGGGAAAGACATTTTCTACTCAGGATTAACTGGAGAACCTTTGGAAGCTTACATTTATTCAGGACCCGTAAGTAGAAAATATTACGAGGAGTTATTACCCAGTACTTTTCGGGCAAACCTTTTGACATTTATAATTTTCAATATTCAAATTTACCTACTACCTACCTACTTGCAGGATATACTCTGAATATTGTCAATGGCGGAAATAAATAAACCCCCCGTGCACCCCCTCCCTGACAGCAGCCCCCTCCCTGGATTATGTAAACCTTTTCCAAGACAATATGCATTAACTTTTAAAACTGTTGTACTCGCTAGCAGTTGTGCAAGCAGACGGCGGCCATGCTCGAAACGCAAAACAAACACGCGGGACCCGGCTTAAAAACATTTGATTTGGCCTCCCATGGCCCAGATTCTGGGCACGCCTTGCACACTGCCATAATCTTGATTTCATCATCATCAACCCATTATTGTCCCACTGCTGGGCTCGGGTCTTCTCTCGATGAGAGAGTTTAGGCCATAGCCCACCACGCTGGCCAAGTGCGGATTGATAAATGTTGATTTATGAATTTTGATGGTGGTAGAGTCTTATGTCAAAGATTCGCCTGCGGCGGCACCACCGCCAAACCTATTTCTGCTGTAAAGCAGCAGTGTGAGAACTGCTGTGTTTCGGTTTGAAGGGTGTGGTTAGGCAGAGGACACC